>JAFFST010045530.1:29810-53260 GCA_022414735.1 Noturus placidus
ACCCAGATGAGGATGGGTTCCCTTCTGAGTCTGGTTCCTCTCTAGGTTTCTTCCTCTTAAACATCTTAGGGAGTTTTTCCTTGCCATTGTCGCCACTCAGTGTCTTTCTCAGTTTGGGATAATTACTCATTTTTACTGTGTGTGTACTGTGTTTCTAATCCTGTAAAGCTGCTTTGTGACAATGTCTATTGTAAAAAGCGCTATACAAATAAAATTGAATTGAATTGAAAAGTTTACTTAGAGTATGACTTTAATCGGATTAAGATAATAAAAAATTGGTGTTTACATGGTAGTTTCTTAATCAGAGTATTGTCTTAATCGGGTTAATATTGGATTGTTGTTCATTTAAATGTACTGGTGTAGTATCTGTGAATGTCCCAAAAATAGCCAAGTTGTTAAATTTAGTTACATTGCAATGTGAGAAAATTTTGACAATTAAATATTCAACATATTTGTAAAGATCCTTACTCGCTACCAAGGCAAAGCTTTTACCTCCACTTTTTTCCATGTTTGTTTTTCTTGCTTGTCCCCAAAATTATGCGCTTAACATCATGTTTCAAAATGGTTCAAAAAAGACCAATAACAGAGCTTTTTTAACCCACCTTGTGGCCACTTCCCATTACATAATTACACAAAAACCTTGTGCTGACACTTGAGAACAAAATGCCAAGTAAAAGAGCAGTTATGAGCTTGCAAAATTCATTCACCAGAACATATTAGGATTAATAACAATGACTCAGTTATTTTAATATTGTTTTTAAACATTCCCTCTACTATAGCGTATTTAGCATTAAGTACCACATTATTTTGATTCTCTGATTGCACAATAATAGCTGCACAAAGGTTCTAGTGCTTTTCCCTTTCGAATACAAACCCACTGGTAACATGTGATCAAGCTTCTTATCGTAGTTAAATACAACATTTTAAATAGCAGGAAAATTCCTTAGCCGGGTAGAATTTGATCTGTTGACGAAGGAACCAAGAGCAAAAGAACAAGCAGGTACCTGAGAGATACTGCATGATGGCCATATAACTCCCTCACGGCTACCAGGTCAGCCTCCAGCTGTGGGTGTTTGTGAAGTTCCCCATCATAATTCACCTGCTAGCGGAAAACCACACGCACACACATGCACACACGCACACACACACACACAAAGGTCAGAGGCAAACGCTGAGCCATAGGCAATAAAAGCAACCGTGAATTATTTAACTTCAGCCAAGAACTCTGGGGAACTGAGGGCAGAACTTTTTCCACTTTGAGATACAAAGTTTAAATATGTCCTGAGATAACACTAAAGATATATTTATATGCTATCTTGAGGATGTTTTTATTCAATTCAGCACTGTGATGATGAAGGAAGCAGAACTTCAGGAACAGAGAAGGCGTTCGAAATCTCCCATGAGATCCATGAATAATCTTTTTGTTTGCTCAAAGCTAGTTAGTAGAAGTATAGGACAGCAAGATCCATTTTGGCTCGGAGATGCAACTTATCAAACAGTCCATGAATAACAGTACATTATAACTAACCAAATTCAACGGCAGAGCAGGTAGTTGTTTAAACAATACACCCACCGTACATTTCTTCCTGAGATTCTCATAATATGTAATGCTACCTACCATAATAATGTTTTAAACTGTTTTCAATTTTAAATACTTAAAGGAAATCTCAGCCTGGAAACACTGCATTAATTTTTATAATTAATGCGCGATCTTTGGTATCCAAGATTATTTTTGCAATGAAAATCTAAGGTGAGATTTTTATTTTCAATTTATTGATCTGCTTTCCCTTAACAATTTTCTACATTATGCACAATTAGCCCTCTCTTCATCTCTAAAGCGAGCAATGCACCAGCACTTTATTCCTTTCATCTGTCGAGCACTCTCACCTCATCTGTACGTACACATTGCTCAAACAAATCAGCTTCCTAACCTTCAATTTTCATGCTAATAACATTAATACCCTTGTTCTTGTTACCATCTGGATTGCTAGCTAGCATTCATTCTGTATTGCATTCTGGAGTCCAGCGTTTGCAGCCTACACTACTCAAGCAATGGATTTCTCATTTATATCACATTAAACATCATGGAAAACGGTGAGTGAGAAAAGAAGTTGTTGCTCTTTTTAATTTTGGCGCTAGCGTCAAAAAGTGACCTTTTATTTAAACCTACCTTTGTTTGACATCGCTGTACATTTTAATTTTCATTTTATTTCATTTTAAAGCATTTTTCATGCTTTTTTTCTGAAGCACTTCAGATCAACTGTTTTTACCAGATTGTGGTGTCACACTCCACAGTGGTGGTTCATGGCTCATATGAAAGTAGACACTCAGGACTTTAAGAATTAGTAGTTTATCATACGTATTTCTTTTTTACCTAGCCTACGATGTTTAAATATTATTATTTTATTGTGGAAGTTGTACACTGTGTTTCACTATCAAAAAAGCTTTAGCTGTGCTGTCCATTGGAGAGGTGTGAACTGTTTGCCAAGCAGGGGGCTCACACTCCTCCCTTTTAATATCACCTTGCTCTCCACCAGCTAAACAGAGTGACGATACTCTACACACAGAAACCCAACAGCGGCCTGACTAATCTTATAACATTCTTGCGGTGATAAAATAATTTATTTCTTTATACTGATGGAAAATTTCTTATCGATATCTTATGAGTTTTTATGCGCACAATATTATGGGCAATAATACAGAATCCCTATACAGTTCGCCTATAATCATAGGATGATTTAAACAACTTTTTATTTGCTCTAACATGGCTTCACCAAACTGCTACGTAATTTCCACTTCTTATATTCATAACAAGTTAAGTTCGCAGATAGTATACATCAGAGTGCCATTCATAAATCTTCCTTTCTATAGTAAACCTATTTTAAGAACTCTTTGAGTTTAATCTTTTATCTGTCCGAATGTTCCAGACATCTAGAAAAACAAAGCTGGGGGAAATATGTTTTATACATTTTGTGTCAGCATCTACAAATCTATTCTAATCAGCAACGTTTATCTGTGCAACGTTTGCCTGTGCTCCGCTTCACTCTGTCAAAATTAGCATATTTTAATTCATTCAAGGCAACAGCAAAGCAAATCTAGCAAAGTCAAGCTAAGCATAAGTATCTTTATCTACACGCTGTACTGTAATAAATCTGGTGAAATAAACAGGCACTCGATTTTTTTTCCTATTATGACCAAACTACCATACTGCACCATCACCTGATCACCTCAGTGCTGAAACTAAACCTTTTCCCCAGAGGATCTAAAGTGATGAGGATGATGATGATGATGTAGTCTGCAGTGATTGAACGTTTCCAGAACCACAATGGATGTCAGCACTGTAATGGGGACACATTACTGTGAGCGAGTGCCAATGTGCATTCACAGCCACATTGGGCATTAGAGGATCCATATTCATCCAAATGACGACTCACTAATCAGTCACAAAAGTCTGCCGTGAGTCCGGTTCACCGAGGGTAAATCGAGTTCACGCACCCTGGCTTTAATATAATGGATTTTGTGAACTGGTATAAGAGTCATTTAAAAAGGAATCGGTGGTGCAGGAATTCATATTTGTATGATGGAAACCTCTTACCTCCTTTGATGAATGTACTAATAGCTTCATAGAGCAAAAAATTCTGAAGGGTTTTTTGCTTTGGCTGGTTACAAAATTCCTTTTAGTGTCTTGTCTTCACATTATTAATAAATAAGTGGAGAAGTATGGACTGTAGTTGTATGGACTGTAGTTAAAGTTCACAATACCACAAATGATAAGTGTTACTTGTCATTCTGCATGTGACTCAGATTCATATGCCCAAGATAAGCAGATTTCATATTCAAGCTATTAGTTTTTAGTTTGAGTTGCTCGGTGGACAAGTTAACAAGGAGAAAAACAACTTGCAAAACAAAAGTTTTCAGTTGATACATAGCTACTGTATGTTTAAACTGGTGTGATGCAGCTCTGTGCTGTAACTATAGTGTTTGCTTCCAAATCCCACCGCCTGCTGCACTACACACATTTGCAGAAGTGGCTGATGGAATTTTTTTTACAAGACACATTAATTAGTGTACACAATTAACAAACAATCATTTCAGAATAAAGAACACGCAGATATGTGGAAATAGTGAAAATAGTGGTCACCTTGTGGTTAAACATATCAAAAGAAAATAAAAACGCTATCCAGACTGACAGTACATTTTATATCCGTTTACAGCCGAAACGCTGGCTAATGACTTGAGTGCCATGACAAGGATGCAAACACTATGTGTTACATGATCGGTTTCCATTCATCTTTATTTAACTTAGTCAATTAGGTTTCTAGGTGACAAAAACATGGAATTGAGCAGCACAATTTTAGGCCATTTTCACACTGTGCATGTTTGCAGCTGTCCAAATCTACTTGCAACCAAACTCAGAACACCTCATATAGGTTTGTCTAGGGTTTGGTACCATGGTGCGCTTCTCAGTCCCGCATGACGGCTTTCACATTGCCAATTTTTCATGCAAACCGTGCTCTGGCAGACTAAACTGCCAGTGTGAAAGCCTCCTTACTTGCCCAGTGGGCTAGCTAAAGAATGTATTCATAAGGGTTTTTATGTATTAATTTAGGGTTCGTCATGTGTTAGGAAAACAAGTATCTTGATATATTTCCAATTAGGTATTAATAAACACTTATTTACACTTGCCTGACCACCATAGTAGAACTCTTCAGAGTCGTTATCTCCTTCTGAATCCTCTTCAACAGTGTAATGGTACTGTAAAATAGAAGCAAGTTATTAGCTATTACTCCATGTAAAATTCATATTAACAAATAAATATCTGGGGTATTTCTCTTACCGGGTTTTTGTCAATCTGAAACTTTGACTTGATGGAAAGACAGCTGTCATCGTTAGCTGTCCTTATCTCTGTAGAAAATATGAAAATCAACAATAATAATCTATGCCCACTGTGCTGTTTATCTAAGTTATGCTTCTACGCCACACCATACAATCACAATACAATTAACAATAAACACCATCCACAATACATATAACAATACACAACATCCACTTTAACATCAAAGGCTAAAAATGTTCACATTTCCTTTACAAACATATTTGTTTTAACTCCGCGAGCACAAACTCGTGATCTATTTGTTAAAAAAATTTGATCCAATGAACTATTACTCCAACTATTTAAGAAAATGCAAGTATCTATTGCATTCTCTATAGCATTCACTTTGCACTATAATTGATTAAGGAGGCATTCTTCACTGTTAAATCAGTAGACGTATCCACAGTTACACTCCAGCACTATGCTGCATATACAGAAAGTAAGCCTTGGATAACACATCCACATTTAATCCAATAAACATGAAATACTAAATCTCGATACATCTTGTAGTCTATATCTCTTGTTTCTTCTTCTTCATCATCACTCCTGAGGCTTTATCTGCTGTGCTACAGATGATTAGCTATGCAGCTAATGAGTTTAACAATCTAGCAGCTGTCTATATACAGTACTTTATGTCAGGCTAGTTCAAAAAGGGGCCACTGAGGAAATGTATTTCATCTGATATACATCTCTGAAGTTGAAATATAAAATGTATTATGTCTGGACAAAATTGTGCTGCTAAACATCTCTGAAGCTGAAATATAAAATAGAGCTCTTGCTTTATTAAAATCAACAGTGGAAACATTGGGCTTATGACTCATGGGATTATGACTCTATACCATCTGCCATTTAGACAGATGACACATTAAAGGGGACACTTGTGGTTCTGTTATGCTGTAGAAACGTTTTGCTGGTATGGTTTGTATCCACTTTTCCTGTTTAGAGGGCAGTACAATGTTATTATGACTGGTCACCTTTTTTCCTGTGTTTAATTAACATTTCTATCCTGAGTGATTCTGGCCCCATCCACAGGCCACGAGGGCTCACTGAATGGTTTGATGAGGATGAAACCGATGTACATTAAATGCTATGACCTTTACAATTACCTGATCTTGACCCAAATAAACACCTATGGGAGATTTTGGAATGATATAGTTGAACAGTGCTCTCCACACCCCTCGAAACACCAATTGAGGAAATATCTTTCAGTGTTCATCGCTCCAGTACATTTACAGAGACTTGGAGAATATCTGCCAAATCTCACTAAAGCTGTTGAAGCCAACACTTTACTGACACCTTATATTGGTTTTCTTTCCAGCTGTGTGTGATCTTGTGTATAAGTGATTATTATCTATGAGCTGCTTTGCAAGACCATTTCTACTTATGTTTGTAGGGAAAAAAATCCAGTATTTCAGATTTAAACAGCAGAAAAAGAGAAAACTATTAAACTCCAGGCTTAAACTGTATAATTAGTCCCAGAATGTATGACAATGTAGCAATTTTCTGACTAACAGAAGATACTGGCCATCTGTGGTCTATTTAAGTTGCAAAAAAAAAAGTGCCCACTGAGAAACAATAATTATGTGAATTACTTCATAAACGAACAATCAATGAACTCAGGATAAGCTGCTGAATTTGAAATTACCATCTGGTTCTGAGTTTCATGCTCAATCAAATGGACATATTGAATAACAAAACTGAAATCCGCCTTCCTGCTGCAAAATGAAGAGATTATTTCAATCACAGTAAATTAACACCATCTCCAGATGCCAAGGATTTTAAAATAAAAAGTCCAACTTTCAGCCTAATCTACAGAGTGCATTGTATATATGTACAATTCTTGTACGCATGTGTTTCATTTTGTCAGGTAACAGAGGCGAAGGATGCATTCGCAGGTAAAACAGTTTAATGAAGTACAACAAAACCAAATAGGTAATTAGCTGCCAGGTCAAAAACAGGGAAAGTTCAGGCGATGTGCAAACAGGTCAGAGAAAGCAAAGACGAAAACAGGAAACAATCAGAAACAAACCAGAATGACAAACACAATTAAACAGGCTTGGTATAGTCAGGAGCACTTGGACAAACTGAGCGTATACTTCGAAGTGAATGAGAGTGCTAAGAGTCCTCATATGTAGTGGTGCAGATGATTGAGTCCAGGTGTGTGTAATCAGTAATCAGGTGATTGATCGAGACGGTCTAGGTGTTGTAGTTCTCAGCAGTTCTCAGTGGCCATGTTTGTAGGTCCTGCTGTATTCTGGGAAATAGAGTTTCTAAATTGTGACGATGTGACAGAGCCCCCACCCCCCGCCCCTCCAAAAGGCTTTCTCCGGGTGCACTAACCTTCCTGGGTCTTCCTAGTTCGAGAGCCAAGGCAGTCAGAGTGACTACTGTGAAAGTCAGACACAGGTTAGGGTCCAGGATGTGGTGTGACACGACCCAGCACTGCTCCTCTGGTCGATACCCCTCGCACTCAACATGGTATTCCAATTTGCCACTTCTATGGAAGGAGTTCAGAATCCATCTGACGAGGCTGGTTGGCCTTCGATGTCGAAAGAAGATGGTGGTATGGAGGGCGGGGACATATGTGACGAGAGGACCAGGGATAACTGAGTTTAGGAGATGTGGAAGGAAGGAGCAATAGGACTGTGCCAACATAAGACCAGTCTGTAACCATAACATCATGTACCTGTCTAAGAATATTAAAAGGATTAATGTACCTGGGGCTGAGCTTTTTTGCAATTGTGAGTTTCTGGTGCCGAGCTAGACCAGGTCTCCTGGCTGATACTGAGGATTCTCACTTCATTGTCAGTCAGTACTGGGTTTGTAGACTTGGGCAGCTTGTTCCAGTCGCTAGTGAGTGCTTTCCTACATCTGTTCACTACATTGAAATCAGTCATCCACTGCTGGCAAGATGGTGGGGTTAGCATTCCACGGAAACACAGAAACATGGGAATATTCTGCCCATGGCAGGAACTGGGCCCAGTCCTCTGGGTTGGCTGCACAAAACATCTAGAGGGACCGCCCGACCTCCTGGTTGGCTCGTTCTACCTGACCATTGGCTTGTGGATGATATTCTGAAGTCAGGTTTATGGTTACATGCAGTTTTTCCATGAAACTAACCCACACACAAGATGTGAATTAGGCACCCCGGTCACTCACAATCTCCTCCAGGATCCCAAAGTATCCAAAAACATGGCAGAACAAGAGCTCAGCCATAACGAATGCAAAAGATATGTTGGGGAGCGGGATTAAGCGTAGTGATTTAGAGAAGCAGTCAGCTACCATCACTAGGATGGTAGTGTTTCTCTTTGATTCTGGCAGATCAGTGATGAAGTCGATCACTAAGTGGGACAAGGGCCGCTGTGGTGTGGACAGTGGAAGAAATTTACCAGCTAGTAGGGTGCGAGGCAGTTTAGATTGGGACACATACAGAGCAGAAGACACCACTTGATGTACCTCAGCAAACATACATGGCCACCAATACTTTTCTCGCAGGAGATGATAAGTGCGGTGAGTGCCTGGGTGACCGGTTGCTAGAGAGGTGTGAGCCCAGGTGATGAGTCTCGTTCTAAACTGATTGAGAACAAAGAGCTTGTTGGCGGGGCATGCACAGGGAACAACTCATCAGGAAATGCGCAAAAGGGCCCTGTCCAGTTCCCAATTCATCACTCACACAACACAGGAGGGGGAAGGTTGAGCTCCTCCTCTATCTCACAATGATATGACAGCATGAAGTGAAAATATGAAAAAAAAAAAAAAAAAAAGGAGATCAATGAGCTTGCCGGGGGTTCATATATATTCTAGGTTTTTTGATGGTCAGTGCAAATCACAAATGGGTGAGTGGAACCCTCTAGCCAATGTCGCCATTCCTCCAAGGCGAGTTTGATAGCTGATAGCTCACGGTTGCCGGGATCAAAGTTCCCCTCAGCTGGGGAAAGTTTAAAAAAAAAGCAGGCGACAATGTGGATCTTAGGTTCATCCATGAATTGGTGGGTGAGAATGGCCCCAACTTCCAGATCATATGCATCCACCTCTACTACAAACAAAGGGGTTTGTAGGATTGGGATGTTTACACAGCATATCCCTCAAGACGTCATTGCTAAAACACTGAAACGTTGAGGAGGCGCTAGAGAACCTATATGGCATGACTCAATACTCGTAGTGATGAGGTGGTCTTGTACTCATCCCCCTCCCTTCTGATGTGGATGTTATAGGTACTGCGTAGGTACAGCTTGGAAAATATGCAAGCTGGGAGCAGTGTACTTCATCTTATACTGGTTATGTCCCTGGTAATCAATGCAAGGTTGAAAACTGCCCCCTTTTTGGTCAACAAAGAAGAAACCTGCTGATGCTGGAATGGATGGCCGGATGAACCCTTGCTGAAGGGGCCCCTGGATATACTCCTCCATCGCTTGCTGTTCCACCACTGATATGGGTCCAGTAAGCAGCTTGATAGCGCAATCCCAGGGGAAATGAGGTGGTAGGCCGCTGGCTTCGGCTTGGTATTCGGCCGGAATCGAGATGGGTAAGTGGGCATCAGGTCCGTCAGGCCTTTCGGGTTCAAGCCGTAGCGTAACTCTGCTTAGAGTGCAGTGTTGTTCCATCTGCTTTCAGCCGCTATCATACAGAACTCGAGGGACATGGAAAGGGCCCTGTGCTATGGTTCGGTAAAACAATTTAATGAAGTACAACAAAGCCCGTCCATGTCCCTCGAGTTCAACAATCAGGTGCAAGGTCAAAAGCAGGCAAAGTTCAGGCGATGAGAAAGCAACGCAAAGACGAAAACAGGAAACAATCAGGCTCAAAACCAGAATGACAAACATAATTAAAGTGCATCTACTAGTATGATTTTTCAAATATTACCTTTCATGTAGTGTGTTATAGAGCTGTTTGTGAATGTAAAAACATCTGCAAAGTTTCAAAAATCAAAGCACATGACAAATGGAGTTAATTACTCCCAAAAGAAGAAACCAATTCTGAACAGCTGAAACGAGTCGTCAGTAATTAACTACGTAGGTTTGTAACAAAAAGCCTTGCCTCTGTTCTTCACTGACTGCTCACGAACGGAGCTGAAACTCGTTATGCTAGTGGTCGTGTCCTTTTCGAAACACGCTAACAGCAGACTCACAACAAACTGGGACATCTGACCAATCAGAGCAGACAACGCTCTCTGAAAGGAGGAGCTTAGAATGAATCCTTTTAGAACGGATCATTTAACAAGTCGTCTTTGACACTGTAAAAAAAGGTAATGCTGCGATACTGCGCAGTGAATGTGAGTGAGAGTCCTTATATACTGTGACTGTTGTGGTGCAGGTGATTGAGTTCAGGTGTGTGAGTACTGGGAAATAAAGTTTCTAGATTGTGACTATGTGACACAAATTGAATTGATAACAAAAGAAACATAAGACATGGTATTCATTTCTATAATATCAGAAAGGCTTTACCTGTTGCAATTCTATGGAAAATAACTGGTATTGGATCTCTTGTGACTAATACATCATCGTTGTTTTCGGAGTTTGAGATGTATGTGTTGTCTGAAAGGGAAACAGCACACATGAATTAGTATTAACATGGACGATAATCAACCAAACTAGGGTTATAATAAAGCCCTAATTAAGCTATTCTGATTAATCATGTTTACATGCACACAATAAGGACACCATAAACAGATAAACAGACCAAGATAATGGTCTCATTGAATTTTGTAATACATATCTATATATAATACACAATTTATTTACTTGTAATGCATAATCAAATTAGCAATGTAAGTCTATGTTCCAGACATGTTTCTTTAGACACTGCCCAATGACAAAAAGTCGTCATTTTCCTGTTGAACCAACTATCAACACTACTAAATGACATTTTTTGTCAACAATGTGCACTGATGTGCTGTTATAGGAAAATAGTTAACGTCAGGGTGGTAACAGTAACTCCGCTTCACATCAGGCCACCACGTCCTTGTTTTATTCCTTACGTTGGCAACTACAGCAACACACTAACAGTAACATCAGATAGAATTTAACTCCAATCCAACCTGTAGTTAATTATGTTAAAGCATTCTGCAGTAACAAAAATTTCAATAATACCAGCAAGCATTAAGTTATAGGATTCCAGGGGAGTGCATTAACAACTATATGCACTAATGCACTTAGAATTGATGTACCAGTGTAATGACTGAGTAAAAGCAAAATGAACTGACCCCTTGGTGTGAAAAAAGGCTCAAATGTGCCCTTATGCTGAAGCGCTGGGCAATTCAACAACAGCTACATTAACTGTGCTTTCACATGACATGTCCTACAGGAGCTTTTTTGGCAGGCCAATTATAGTTCATTGACCGAATTCAACCCTGCCTAAAAGACTCCGGCTGCTTGTCATAGCGGAGCAGCAAAATTTGACATGACCTCTAAATATGCTGTTCATTAAGCCAAAAGAAAAGGCAGCTAAAAGCCATTATGGTTAATGAATACGTAACATCTACAGATTTCTCTGCCTTTATTTTATACATTCAGAGTTTGATGGTTAATGAATACGTAACATCTACAGATTTCTCTGCCTTTATTTTATACATTCAGAGTTTGATGGTTAATGAATACGTAACATCTACAGATTTCTCTGCCTTTATTTTATACATTCAGAGTTTGATGGTTAATGAATACGTAACATCTACAGATTTCTCTGCCTTTATTTTATACATTCAGAGTTTGATGGTTAATGAATACGTAACATCTACAGATTTCTCTGCCTTTATTTTATACATTCAGAGTTTGATGGTTAATGAATACGTAACATCTACAGATTTCTCTGCCTTTATTTTATACATTCAGAGTTTGATGGTTAATGAATACGTAACATCTACAGATTTCTCTGCCTTTATTTTATACATTCAGAGTTTGATGGTTAATGAATACGTAACATCTACAATTTCTCTGCCTTTATTTGGGGCGGCTGTGGCTCAGTCGGTAGAGCGGGTTGTCCACTAATCCACTAACCATTGGTGTGTGAATGTGCTCTCATTAGTAAGTCGCTTGTAAATGTAAAAATGATATTTCTGTAAAGCTGCTTTGAGACAATGTACCATTGTAAAAAGCGCTATACAAATTGATAAATTATTATTATTATTTTATACATTCAGAGTTTGACATACTAGTTCAGGTGCAAACAATCAAAATAAATTCATATTCCCTGCATATAGCAATAATATACATGTGGATCTTAAATACACACGTCCACTGATCTTGTAGTTGCACTGCTTATGTACTGTGGTGGTTCTCAAGCTTTTAGCCAGGGACCCCTTTAACTATGAAACTAATTCACCTCAGTATGGATTAATTTCATGAACATTATTAAAATTTGTCCAATAATATTTTAGAACCTTTAGTGCTTGGACCCCTAAATATAATAACCTTGATATTATGGGTTGTGATTTCCACCACTCTAATGCTTCATGGACATCTGGGGGTCCCCGACCCCACTTTGAGAACCACTGATGTAAAAATACTAATAGTAATGATAATAATAAAATTTGAAAATACTTTACCTGGATAATCATCAGAGACATGTACAAAGTAGGACACACTGCGGAAACAGTAACAAAATACAAATCACACATGATAAAGTAAATAAATATACAGAATATAATTTTTCTAAAATTATAAACTGTATGCAACTTAATGCTTAAAGGCAACTACAATGTTATCAAAGTCAATCAAATCTAAACTTCACTCTAGCTCAGTCAATAAATATCTCAACATAATTATAAAACAAAAGAATGGATGATTTGTTTTTACAACTGATCCACTTAAGTCTCTGCTATAATGAAATGTACTCAGCTTTACTCAGCACTTTTTATTTTCTCATGCGACTTCAAGGATCAGCAATGAAATCAACCAAGCATGCCAACAGACATCCTTCTACCACCAGCTCTTCTTTATATTTAGAAGCAGTGCTTTGCATATTTCCAAAGTTGTGCTATATCTGGTAATGTGTAGGACAGTAATGTAGAGTAGATGTACAACCCCAATTCTGAAAAAGTGGGGGCACGGTGTAAATTGTGAATAAATGCCAATAAAAGCATAATGTAACGATGTGCAAATCTCATAAACCGATATGATATTCAGAATAGAACATAGAAAACATATCAAATGTTTAAAATGAGTAAATGTACCATTTTAAGAAAAAAAAATAAGGTAACTTTGAATTTCTTGGCCGCAACACGTCTCAAAAAGGTTGGGATGGGGCAACAAAACGCTAAGTAAGTGTTACTAAAAAGAAACAAATGGAGGAACATTTTGCAACTAATTAGGTTAATTGGCAACAGGTCAATAACATGATTGGGTATAAAAAAAGAGTTTCTTAGAGCGGCAGAGTCTCTCAGAAGTAAAGATGGGATGGAATCTGGTTGATGCATATGTTGCTCTAACACCTGTATATACGCAATGATATGTTTGAAATGTTATTTATGTTCTATTCTGAACATATGGGTTTATGAGATTTGCAAATCATTGCATTTATTTACATTTTACACAGTATAGCAACTTTTTTGGAATTGGGGTTGTATATGGTGATATCCAGCCGTGGCCGGTAAAATGGGTGTGCAGGGCTATGCTGCCCAGTCTCAAAGATTAAAAGACTTCAGTTTAAAGTAATATCTTTGCCATATCAGATTATTTGCTCTTAATAAATTTCTTTGGATTACTTTGCATTCGGATGTCAAAGCAAACACAAGAGAACAAACAAACAACAATCAAACTGTTTGTCAGTTCACTGGCACAATCTGACAATTAACCAATAAATAAGACAAACTGGACAAAATCTTTCTGTCAGCTTTTAATATCCTTCCCTTTTGTAGTGAACATATGACTGAAGTAGAGATTGATTTGTTAGACAGACAGAAAACAAACCATAGTATATTTACAGGAGACTCCGATATAGTATTTTTACGTTGTATTAAAGATCATAGGTTATATTGCCCTTGAGCCTTATGCCTGTTGTTGGGTTTTGTAATATTTATACAACCAGCAATAGTTAGTGTAGCCAACATGTGCCGAGGTGATGTGGGGTGGGGTGGGGGGTATGAAAATGAATCATGTGTAAATGAACCACATATAAAATTACATATAAATGAATCGTATATAAATCTTGCTGGGGGGGTGTTACTGGGGTTAAAAGTTTGATTCTGTATGGATTTATGAAAATGAATCATATGTAATTAAATTACATGTACATGGAAAAAAAAAAAAAAAGAAAACAAACCAAAAATCTTGGTTTGTTTTTAAATGTTGTACTCTCTCACTGTAGAGAGGTGATTAACCTCTGTACAGCGGTAACTAAATAGTGGGCGTATCTCAATCAGCCCCCTAGATGCTTAGGTCGTGAATCAGTATATCGTGTACATGAGATTGGGCACTGGCAAAGACCCTGGCTTTCTACACATTGGGAAACTCAATTTCTGGTTACATGACTACATGCTCGCGTTGTAAAACATCAACAAAAATTTAAAGCTTAAAAATATGTAAATTTTATATGTCATACAGTGGGGGAAAAAGTATTTGATCCCCTGCTGATTTTGTACGTTTGCCTACTAACTAAGAAATGATCAGTCTATAATTTTAATGGTATGTTTATTTGAACAGTGAGAGACAGAATAACAACAAGAAAATCCAGAAAAACGCATGTCAAAAATGTTTATACATTAATTTGCATTTTAATGAGGGAAATATGTATTTGACCCCCCCTCAATCAGAAAGATATCTGGCTCCCAGGTGTCTTTTATACAGGTAACGAGCTGAGATTAGGAGCACACTCTTAAAGGGAGTGCTCCTAATCTCAGTTTGTTACCTGTATACTTTTATTACAATAGTTATTTTAATATTTATTGTAATATTGTAGTTTATTATATAGTTTGTTACCTGTACTTTTATACAGGCAACAAGCTGAGATTAGGAGTGCTCCTAATCTCAGTTTGTTACCTGTATAAAAGACACCTGTCCACAGAAGCAATCAACCAATCAGATTCCAAACTCTCCACCATGGCCAAGACCAAAAAGCTCTCCAAGGATGTCCGGGACAAGATTGTAGACCTACACAAGTCTGGAATGGGCTACAAGATCATTGCCAAGCATTTTGGTGAGAAAGTGACAACAGTTGGTGCGATTATTCACAAATGGAAGAAACACAAAAGAACTGTCAATCTCCCTCGGCCTGGGGCTCCATGCAAGATCTCACCTCATGGAGTTGCACTGATCATGAGAACAGTGAAGAATCAGCCCAGAACTACACGGGAGGATCTTGTCAATGATCTCAAGGCAGCTGGGACTATAGTCACCAAGAAAACTATTGGTAACACACTACGCCGTGAAGGACTGAAATCCTGCAGTGCCTCTGCTCCAGATAGCACATACATGCCTGTCTGAAGATTGCCAATGAATATCTGAATGATTCAGAGGACAACTGGATGAAAGTGTTATGGTCAGATGAGACCAAAATAGATCTTTTTGGCATCAACTCAACTTGCCGTGTTTGGAGGAGGAGGAATGCTGCCTATGACCCCAAGTACACCATCCCCACCGTCAAACATGGAGGTGGAAACATTATGCTTTGGGGTGTTTTTCTGCTAAGGGGACAGGACAACTTCACCGCATCAAAGTCATGTTTTGCAGAGGGGTCAAATACTTATTTCCCTCATTAAAATGCAAATCAATTTATAACATTTTTGACGTGTTTTTCTGGATTTTTTTGTTATTCTGTCTCTCACTTTTAAAATAAACCTAGCATTAAAATTATAGACTGATCATTTCTTTGTCAGTGGGCAAACGTACAAAATCAGCAGGGGATCAAATACTTTTTTCCCCCACTGTATAAATTTGTTACCTTAATCACACACATGTCTGTCATGTTACATCAAGCAGGATCGTAGACTAGTTAGTGCATTCATTTATTTATTTATTATAATCTTTCTTTAAACACTTAGAAGTCATTAGACTAGAAAAAATGTACAGTATGGAGAACATCAAAAAATTGTTAACGTAAGTTAACAATTAGAGCTACAATGATAACAAGCATCGATGCTCTATGATTTTTGCGGTGCATTGTGGGATTCCAGTGCACTGGAATAAATAAAATGGCTGACTCGGTGATCAGTGCCCTGACTGAACTGCCTGAGACGTACCCAGTGTTTCCATAACATGTTTCATCGAGTAACTGTACTGTTAAATGGCTAAGATGGCAACAGCCAATTGTACAGTTGTTAAATTTTTCACAGCGCGAACATATACAGTTGTACAGAAAAAATGTACAGTTTGGAGAACGTGTTCAAGATTTCTTCAACATTTTCACTTTGTCTTGTAGTTAATAACTAATGCTTTGTGAGAGAATATTTAAGCCTAGTTATCAACTTCAGTGAGTGTGCTAAAAAATACTTAAAACAGCAATTTCACAAGCGTAAATAGTCTCATAAACTAAAAAAAGGCCTAAGCTCTGTTGTGTTTGAATGCACTATATCAAAGTAGTGTGTCTGCTTGTGAAACTAATTAATGGGCTCATATTCAGGTGTATAATGAGCCAGGGTAAAAAGAATAGGAAAGGTTTCCAAAAAAGCACATTAAAGATGTATGAGCCCTCTAGGTTTTTATTGTAAAAAGCCAAGAACAAGTGACTGTTAGCAGTATGGCCACAATATGTTTTTGAGAGCACTAGAAAATGTTGGCAGACACCCAAGAGCTCAAATTATCTCAAAGTAACTGATAACTTCATGTGGAATGGAAAGCGAGAGACTCACTATGGTATTAAATGGTGGAAACAGATTATTATGAGAAAGCTGTTTGCTTACACTCAGTACTCCTATGAGTCCTTCAGGAGTTCTACCGAATGAAGATTATTAGAAGAGATTATTTAAAGCATCTGTGGAACTGAAAATGTTCTGTGCTGTATTATTTAATTTTCTGCTACGTTTTTGATTCTACACTGTGATGCTAGTCTACAATTCAAGAAGTAACACTGCACAATTACACACAGAATACTACTAAATACTGGCCATCTGGTTTGACAAGCATTAAAAATGAACCTTTTCTGCTGAACCGCCACTGTGATCAACAAAAGAAGAAAAGCCTTAAAGCATGTCACGAAAATCTTTTAGAATTTGGAAATGAAATGGATTTCCGGGTAATCTTTTAAAGATCTAGGAATAAATGAAAATCAGCTGAGACGTAATGTCAGCAAGCCACATTTACATCATATGGGGAAATTGAGGAGGATGGGAAAATGTCTGAGTTACGCATGTAACCCTGTTCTCTGAGAAGGGAACAAGACGTTGTGTGAGCTTCACACTGTGGAAAGCACCCTGGCGAATGACCGACATCTGAAGCTTGTGTGAAATCAAGCCTATTTATAGGCCTGTCGTCATCAGGTGACGTGGCAATTAAGCGCGTCGCGTGATATAATATAGCACCTGTGAACCGCGCTGTCAGCCTCTATTATCTGAAGCGAAGATACAATTCACAGGCATATCCCAGTATGATAAAGCTAAGCAATGTCTTGTTCCCTTCTCATGAAACAGGGTTACGTTCCCTTTCAATAGGAACTCAACGTTGCGTGGGAACGGGAATACCCACTCTGACATACTGAGGATAGGGCCTATTCAAATGATCCAAGCCCTAGGGTCACTGCAAGACACTCGAGCCCAGGGTGGAATGCGCGTCCACCCGCCATCCCCACGTGATGAAACGGGAGCAAGGCGTGACACACTTTGTGAAATCTTTCTCAGTCATACTTTTCTCCTTTTTTTCTGTTTTTTTTTTAGAGGGAAAGAAAAGTAGAGATTTCATTTTTTTTAAATAGAAAGGAAATGCAGAGTCTTTTGCGAGCGTTCACACAAACGACTGACATACAGTCTCGCTGAAGATCATAAGGCTGGCGGCATGGTTCACAGGTGCCGTTTTATATCCCATGACACGCTTAATTGCCATTTAATAAATCACGGCACGCATGATTTCACACAAGCTTCAGATGTTGGTCACGCATGAGGGCACTTCTCACAACATGAAGCTCATGCGTTCCTTTGAAAGAGAACCCCCCCCCCATCCTCACACGCTGCCGTTTCAATTACAGTATTAAATAAAAACTGAGGTTCTAGTAGTTTTTATCTAACATTATCTAGAATTCGCATATAGCTTCTTAAGCTTTAAGAGGGCTGAAGTAGGTGGTGGAATTTATCAGATATAATTGATCATAAATAAATACATAAACCAATATTATTGTATGACTTATGTATATTTTCTTTCTATGACTTTATCTATTCTTTTGATGCAGGCATGTTTATGTTGTCAATGCACCATTGCTGAGATTTGGTCTGTGCTGTCTGAAAGCACTGAAAATTCCAGAGTGGAAATTCCCACTCAGAGGTCCACGTGAACGAACTTCATAATATCTGGTAACCAAAGTCTCAGGAGCACATTTCTATGTGCTGGCATGATATTCATGCACAAATTTTGGTTGGGGAAGAAATAAATAATAAAAGTAAATTGTTCTAATTAATTTCTATCTGCAATTTCAGTGGTAGAAAAAAAAAACCTGTTAATTATAATTCTCTACTCACTCATAATGAAAGTACAGGATGAAACTGATGAAAGCAGTGATGCACCTGCTGTGTGTGCTGTAATATTTTCCCCCCACAGCTGTAATGGAAATCTATGGGTTCTCCAAAAGAATACAGGTGAGCATCTGTGCTACTGTTTCAAACTTTGTATGTCTTTGTTCAACATGCAGAGTCCACTCTAGCCTCATGCAAAGCAATGCAAGGAAACGAGCCACCAACGACACCCACTGCTGGTGTGTGTATATATGTGTTACATCCGCATGTGTTTTTCTTTAAAGCAGCTGACAGCTGCAAGTAGTGGAAAATATTTATTTATATAGCATATGAAGCAGGAGTTGCTTTAAATGTTCTTTCTAAAAAAAATTCTTACTTTCATCCATCCATCTTCTACCGCTTACTCCTTTTCAGGTCACGGGGAACCTGGAGCCTATCCCAGGGAGCATCGGACACAAGGAGGGGTACACCCTGGATAGGTTGCCAGTCCAAATTCTTACTTACATAAACTATATATATTCATCAAAAAAAGAAACATCCCTTTTTCAGCAGACTGTACTTTAAATAAACTTTACAGATCTTTATTGGAAAGGGTTTAAATGATGCTTTTCATGCTTGTTCAATGAACCATGAACAATTATTGCACATGCACCTGTGGAACAGTCCTTACATCACTAACAGTTTGCAGGCGGAAGGTAATTAAGGTCACAGATACAATAAGTTAGGACATTAAAGAGATCTTTCTACTGACTGTGAAAAACACCAGAAGAAAGATGTCTCGGGTTCCTGCTCACCTGCGTGAACATGCCATAGACCTGCTGCAGGGAGACATGAGGACTGCAGATGTGTTCAGAGCAATAAACTGCAATGTCTGTAATGTAAGACGCCTAAGACAGTGCTACAGGAAGACAGGAAGGACAGATGATCGTCCCTGCAGTGGGAAAATTACATGTAACCATGTGTCCCCATAGCTGTGATTGAGAACTTGCAAATTCCTTGGTGCAAGAGTGGAGTAACATCTCACAGCAAGAACTGACAAATAGAACTGTCCAGTCCATGAGGATGAGATGCACTGTAGTACTTAAAGCAGCTGGTGGCCACCAGATACTGATATATATAGTACTGTGCAAAACTCTTAGATATACTTTTTTTTGTACTACTTTATTCATTTATATTTTATGACTTCTACATTATGAAGTCAGTACAAAAACATTTTAGATTTCCAAACATTAGTTTTCCAGCACAAAATGAAATTTTACAGAAAAATGTTTGCATGTCAATAAAGAAAGCAGCATATTATGTGAGACACTTTTCAGACAAAACTTAATGAAGGCTGCTGGATTTTGCTTCAGAAATAAGAAGTACGACAGTCAAAGTCTCCAGAAGAACCTTGTCTGGTTCTGCATGATGCTCAAAAAAACTTACAGCTCATTTCCTTAAAATTTCCTTAACAGCACAGACTATACCTGTGACTACTAATTTATTTTTTAAGAAAAGCGTCATCAAACCAAATATTGACTTTGATTCATTTATTACTGTTTACTGCTCTTTATAGTATTTTTTAAATATAGAAACATTTAATTTCATTATTTCTTAAGGCATCTCTGCTCTAGAGCATTTCTTTGCAAGACTTTTGCACAGTACTGTGTGTGTGTGTGTGTGTGTGTGTGTGTGTGTGTGTGTAAATAGGGGGCATGGTAGCTTAGTGGTAAGCACATTTGCCTCACACCTCTGCAGTTGGGGGTTCAAAGACATGGACTGTAGACTGACTGGCATCTCCAAACTGTCCGTCGTGTGTGAATAATGGGTGTGCATTTATGCCCTGCGATGGGTTGATACTGCCCACCTTGTGTCCCGAGTCCGAGACATGATTTGCAAATCTGTTTAGCACAATTTAAAAATTTGGGTAAACACATTCCCTAAGTAAAATCACTTGTATAGACAGTTCTGAAGAGAGAGCTGTACACAGCATCAGTGAAGACACAGGATGTCATAGCTCTAAAAAAAAAAGGGGGGGAACTAAACCCATGACAATACTGAAGTATTAACTGAAAATGTTATGTTAAATATCTTATACAGTACTTTTCCAACATTACAACATCAGTAACTATCATTACTATTATAATATATAAAGAAATCACATTTTCTATACATGCTCGATTCTTTCACTGAGGTTCTAAAATGGTCTCATATTATTATAAGTAAGTAATAACACACAACGGACCGTGTGGTTAAATGAAAATATGGCCTGAAGTGGATTGTTTTTGTGTAACAGCTTGCTCCAGAGTGTGTTATTCCACTTACACTACAGCAATTTGCCAACAATTACAATGTTTAATTTATTAAGGAACAACACACATGCATTTTATCGGTTTATAGTTCGATTTAATTTTGTGCACGAGAAAGGTTAGTTCCTGTTATCACTTACAACGATAAACGGTTCTCTCACAAACATCACACATTCTCTCTCTTACTCTCTCTAAAACCACAGAAACTAGAAAGTGTCAATTCATTTGTCCTGAAGACTTTCCTGTAACAAAAAAAATGTTCTTTGTTAAACAACACATTTAACAGTCTTTTATCTATTAATGTATTAGTCTTGATTATGTGGAGTGTCCACCATACAAGTCCCTGTTTATGAGCTGTTACTATAGGAACAATAACGTATTAGAATGAGCGTATTGATATCAAACTATTGTTAGTATGTTACAGCTAGAACTGCTCTCTGAGCCATGCTGTTATACAAAAATAATGCACCCTTTCTGACCAATCAGAGTAGAGAATTCAATTAATAAAGACTAGGCTAGCTATGAGAAGGTCACATAATGGTGAGATCTTGAGGTGTGAAACATACAGGGTAAACCTGTCAGAACAGCACTGTATGGAGATGAAAGTTGGTTGTTCGACCTTCATCCTCAAAGTGTACCTTTCTAATCCTCAAGAGAGAGGCATAGGAATATAGCGCCTTCATATCTGTATATAACTATCTTTTTTTTATACACCTGAAGAACTAGGACAATCTTTTAAGCCACAAAAAACAACAACATACTGTACAAGAAAGGTTCGTTTAGAAATAGTGGCCAGTGTGAGCATCTGTGGAATATTTTAATATGACGTACGACCCCCTCTTTTGTTATAATACACCGAAAAAACAGAAAGTTATAAGAAAGAAATAAGATGAAAGCAAAAATGAAATGTGAACTGTGCTCTAGCTCTCACTAGATTGATTAAGACTTCTCACCTGCTCAGCCTCACAGATCCACCAATGGTGTTTCATTAGAGAGTTTTAAGAAACGTGAAAGTGTTGTACACACCAATCATTATATTACATCATAATCATGAGGTGTGTAAGATCCTATTTCTATGCCCCCCCCCCCTTTGTTCTCAGCTGCAGTTCTCTGTGAAAGCCATAATGCTCAGCCCTGCGGCGTCCAGAGCTCATAACCGTGACCGAAATTGGACTTGATGAAATTAGCGCTCAGTAAGAACCCATAAAAAGCATTGATGAAATATGTGTCGTAGTCACTGACGCTTCTCCTGAGCCCTGCAAGCAAGTCAGGAACGATAAGTACAAACTGGAGCTTTGCTGTGGTGGTTAACTGTTATCATGGGGTTATCAGTAGGAATTGTGTTAGCACATGTGTTACTCTTGTGTAAATTCTCCGTAAGGTTTTGTAAACAAAAAAAATAGGCATTAATATATTTCAGTTTTGTCAGGTTCAAGAGTTTAGCACATCTGGTAAAGCTGATTACAAACATAAAGAAAAGCAATCTCTGGTTCACCTGAAAATGAAGTCTAAGGTTTGACTCAAGTGAACAGTGATGTTTAAAAGCTATCTGGCTCTGTCTGTCAAGTCACAAACTGATCAAATGGAGCTCTTTGTGGTGTGATTGCTTAAACTTAGAGCATCTATATAGCAACACGTATAATTGCACATCTGAGCCACAACACAACACATCCCGTTCTGGGTGTGGCT
The DNA here is from genome assembly GCA_022414735.1 of Noturus placidus. Taxonomy (NCBI): domain Eukaryota; kingdom Metazoa; phylum Chordata; class Actinopteri; order Siluriformes; family Ictaluridae; genus Noturus; species Noturus placidus. The sequence continues at coordinate 52,249 of JAFFST010045530.1, forward strand.
TCACATATCCAGGCCAAGTCTGAAAGACCTTACAGTAATAATAGATGTGCAGAGTTGCCAACACAGCTAACAAGAAAATACTAGCAGACAAAACAAAAAACCCTAGCATAGGTCAGTGCACACTTTTGTTCCAGATGTGCATCAAGCACGACAATGTGAAAGTCCAACATGCTTAATAATATGCCGCTCCATTTTTTTTCATGTCCAAAGAAATGACAGTTCCGCCCACTTCACTTCTATTGGCTCGTGAAGCAAAGAGTTTAGAATTCACAGGTCAAAGTCTACCTAAAGTCAGCATAAAGTGAAAGCAAACACTAACAGGAACAAATACACATATTTCACTTCTTTTACCTTAAAAATCAGAACAGAATAATGTTCCAGTGTCTCCGGATGCACTGTAGCAAAGGGGCAAAAAAAGGGATGCACCGAAATGAAAATTCTTGGCGGAAGCCGAAACCATATATAATGGAAAAACCGTCTTTGAGCCCCCCTTGAATAGCTTATGTTACACCTATAACTGACTGCTGAAAGAATGGAAAACTCTGTAGCCTACAACAAAAAACTGCATTAAAAAGTGCATTGACAAGAGTGCAGTAAATGGTTCTATTGGGTTCTATACGGCTGATTATATTGGGGATATATGTACCGCTCACTCCCCTGTACACCTCGCGGAGTATTATAGTAGATATAGTATAGTTCTATACGGCTGATTATATTGGGGATATATGTACCGCTCGCTCCCCTGTACACCTCGCGGAGTATTATAGTAGATATAGTATAGTTCTATACGGCTGATTATATTGGGGATATATGTACCGCTCACTCCCCTGTACACCTCGCGGAGTATTATAGTAGATATAGTATAGTTCTATACGGCTGATTATATTGGGGATATATGTACCGCTCACTCCCCTGTACACCTCGCGGAGTATTATAGTAGATATAGTATAGTTCTATACGGCTGATTATATTGGGGATATATGTACCGCTCACTCCCCTGTACACCTCGCGG
>JAFFST010045532.1:3220-15520 GCA_022414735.1 Noturus placidus
ATTGAGATGTTGTGGTATGACCTTAAAAAGGCCGTTCATGCTCGAAAACCCTCTAATGTAACTGAATTAGGACAATTCTGCAAAAATGAGTGGGCCAAAATCCTCCAGGACGCTGTAAAAGCCTCATTGCACGTTATCGCAAACGCTTGGTGGCAGTTGTTGCTGCTAAGGAGGGCCCAACCAGTTATTAGGTTTAGGGGGGCAATCACTTTTTCACACAGGGCCATGATGGTTTGGATTTTTTTTCACCTTTAATAATAAACACCTTCATTTACAAATTGCATTTTGTGTTTACTTGTGTTGTCCTTGACTATTGTTTAAATTGGTTTGATGTTCCGAAACACTTAAGTGTGACAAACATGCAAAGGAACAGGAAATGAGGAAGGGGGCAAACACTTTTTCACACCACTGTGTGTATATATATATATATATATATATATATATATATATATGTGTGTGTGTATATATGTGTGTGTATATATGTATATATATGTGTGTGTGTGTGTATATGTATATATGTGTATATATATATGTATATATGTGAAGCTTGACTCATTGTCTTCCATGGCGCTATTAATAATTGTTGGCTCTGTCGTACAGTGTTGTGGTTGCTGAATGTACAAGAGCCTTGCTCAAATGGATGAGTAATGAGACTGCTCTTGTAATCCCGACCACAGGCCCGGTACTTCCAGGAAGACGCTGAATCCAGACCAAAACATCCTGCTGCACAGGGTTAATGATGTTCTGACCTCGACGACTCGCCGCTGCATTTACAGTCGCTGCTGCCAGGTTTAATGGTGTGTTTGATAAATTGGGTAATTTTACCGAATGCAGTAAATAAAATTAGTTTCATAACCGCTAGGAAAGAGTATGATGGAAGAGATGTAGAACATACTCTTGCTATAAAGTCACCCTATTTTAATCATTTTTCAACATTCCAACATTGGGTTTCTGATACAGGAGGTGACTTCTCCTTCTTTCATTTACATTGAGCAAGCGTCCACTTCCTGCTCTCTGGCTACTTTTCTAAGGTGCTTGACATGTCGGTGAAGTTTTCCTCATTCACGTCACGGAACACACGTTTCTTTCCTGTACTAGTCCAGTCTCTGCATCTGTCCTCTCATGGATTGTGTTCACCTGTTCTGTGTTTATTCCTCGATTAGTTTGTCTAATGGTGCGGTCAAGTCAGAAAGATCGTCTTTACGAGTTGAACGCACACGAATGCCACAACACAAAGTCGTAATTACAGATGGGAAACTCTGGATTTTCTTTGAGCTCAGAGTTTTCCCGTGTTGGGGCCGAAGAGTAAGAAAGCATGGTGGAGTCAGTGGATACAGCATCTGAGGTTGACGCTAAATTTGTTGAAATTGAATGCTTACTCATCTCAGAAGCTAATTTCTGAGGAGCATGGGTGAGGGAAAGTGAAGAAGAAAGATATAAAAGTGACATTTAAACCACACTACTTATGGGTATTTAGTAGTGACATGTCTTTGTCAGGTATTTTAATTTCATTTAAAGTTAAACAGGCTAATTGCATGGGCAAAGTAAAGAAAAAATAATGATAAAGTTTACGGAGGCTTCATAAACTGAGTATTATGAGAAGGCACACCGCCATCTTGCGCTGACCAAAGTGACTTGAACGCACCTCATTATGACTTTGCAATTATCCGTAAATACAAACCAGGAGGACTACAAACCAGGGGCGGCTGTGGCTTAGTCGGTAGAGCGGGTTGTCCAGTTGGCGGTTCGATTCCCGGCCCGGATGACTCCACATGACTCTGAACCCTAAGTTGCCCCCGATGGCAAGCTAGCACCTTGTATGGCAGCTCTGCTACCATTGGTGTGTGTGTGAATGGGTGAATGAGACACAGTGTAAAGCGCTTTGGATAAAAGCACTATATAAGTGCGCCATTTACCATTTACTTGAACGCACAGTATGTATACACTTATACGTCAGACATATCATACTTTTATCGTTAAATCCAAGCCTATTTTTTCTAGTTCAGTGTGTCCTGGGTTGAGCTTCGCCTGTATGAAACGTTTAATACCCAGATTACCAACAATTGAGATCACCCACACCTACATCCTGTTTCTATTCACATTACAATTACATCAGCTATTTATTTTATTTTTTTTAGTAGGTTTCTAGGCCAGAACATGGCACTAGAGAGCACACTGGAACATTATTAGCCAGTGCGCTAGCTAATACATTTTTTATGACAATAAGTGATTAATCTTTCTACATAATTAATAAATTTACCTCAGTACCAAGGCTGCATCTGAGCTAGCTAGCATGCGTTGTGTGCATTTTGTTTCTGCTTATATGCAAAACCGTGAATAACAACTTCCTGTCGCTAACTAGCTAAGTTCCCTCACTTAATCACTCAGTAACAGATGGAAAGAAGTGATTAATCTTTATCAAAAAGGTAATACATCAGTATGAAAGACATAACTGAGCTAGCTAGCATGTGTTGTGTACATTACCTTCTGTTCAGATGCTGACTCACTATCAAATCTATGATTTATGATAAAAGATGCTAAAATGCTCACTAGCCATGTTAGCTCAGTTGTAGGTTTATAAATGTGTCAATCGGTAGCAGAGAGAAATAACTGATTTATATTTCTGAGAGAGTTCGTACATCGGCGTCAAGGACGTAAACTAGCTAGCTAGCATGTGCTAGCTAGCATTTGCCCTATCAGAACTGTGAGTTCCTGTTTCCAGTAGCTAACTAGCTAAGGTCCCTCAGTTTATCGTAGGTTTATAAATGTCACTAACTGGTATATGATTTCTTTTCTTGAAATTATAAACGAATAAAAAGAGCTCAAAAGTGTTTGGTCAGATATCTGATGGTTTTTGATCACTCTGGAGATGTGCTAGCGGTGCTTCGCGCTGCTGTCACCATGGTTAAGCCAGCTTAAATTGTGCCTATTACCCGAAGACCCTTATTATTTAATATAGAAACAGATACTCACAATCAATTGGAGAAAGAAAAAATAAGACACCATGAGTGTCAAGACATGAGTAAGAAAAAGCAAGGGTCCGGATTTATTCGTTCCGTTCCACCACACGAGATCCACACCGTTGAGCGTCTCAAAAGTGAGCCGACACCCCGAGCTGAAGCTCCCTTATTCATACAGTTTGCTCCACCCAAACACGAGCTTTCCCGTAACACCAATATGACTAGAAAGAGCTTTCCCATAATTTTGGACACAACATTTTGGAGAGACTTTGGTCTTACGGGGTCTACCGTTCCCATCGACGGTTATCTCGCAGGTGCAACGTGGCTCAACTACGCTTATAAAAGGCCCATCTTGATTCACTCTTAACAATTAAGGCCTTTGACTGTGTCATTCCTGACTTTTTACAATCCTCCACATCTTCAAGTACATCCATCCTTCTTCAACCGCTTACTCCTTTTCAGGGTCACAGGGGAACCTGGACAGGGTGCCAGTCCATCGCAGGGCACAATCACATACACACTCACATTCATACACTACGGACACTTTAGACACGACAATCAGTCTACCATGCATGTCTTTGGACTGGGGGAGGAAACCGGAGTACCCGGAGCAAACTCCAGACACAAGGGGAGAACATGCAAGCTCCGCACACACATGGCCCTGGCGGGACTCGAACCCCCGACCCTGGAGATGTGAGGCGGACGTGCTAACCACTAAGCCACTGTGTGCCCCCCCCCCCCCCCCCCCTTCAAGTACATTGAGTAAATTTTGTTTGTTCTACATTTCTTTCTTTATAGTGCTTGCATGTACTTTACCCTATAATAGTATTTCATGCAACAGATTAATTTTTCTGCATACACACCAGGCCTCTGTGTATGTGTCTCTTAGTTGACCTTCTGCCTGCGTGCAGATGTACCCCACCTACGCTCTAAGGCCTGCCACACTAATGAAATACATGTATCGTTATCCCCCTGTGCCTTGTTTATGTGTGTTGTCATCTTAGGTACTACTCATATACTACTCATACCCTCGCGTTTTATTTCATGTATATTTTATATACAACAGTTACTACACAAAAGGAACAAGTAACTTTTTCACTAGATATCTGAAAAGGCCTTGAGCTAATAAACCTTATAGTTTGCCTAATGTGCTCCTTGATGAGTACTATAAATTCTATTATGAAAGCCAATTTTGGCTAGTTTTCAGAATACAATATGTTAAATATGTTCATATTGATTTGCTGGTCCTTGAAGAAGGACTGCCCTAAAACACTACATTCATCGTGATTAAAAAAAGAGAGAGAGAAATGTAATAGCATAGTGTACCAGCAATTTGCTGACAGCTTAGCAGCTAGCTCACATCAGCACTGTGGAAGTCTCTAATTTAGCTGCTTGTTGGAGCAGTAAATTAGCCCCCCCCCTCCCCCGAACCAACCAAATACTGAAATTCTTATGCGTTCTTATTTTTACTTGGCTTGTGATACTTGGTCTGTGCTGGGGGAAAAAACGACACCTTGAGACATTTGAATGTTCAGCTGCAATCTCCTTGAAGATAAAAGAGCATAACATTTGCCAGAGAGATGCTAACTGTGTTTGACAAATGAGCCTTGTTCACTGTGAAGATTGGGAGTGGATCCACGCTGTGCGTGTAGAAATCCGGGTTCGTAAAAGACACTTGGAGGAGCTGAGATGTTCTCTTTTTGATCAGACAAATCCTCAAAGTGTATCTTCTCTCCTTTCTGCTATCGTTTGGAAAGACTTGGTGACGTGACGGTCTGAAGGACGAAGCTGAACTCTGTTCTTCACAAAATGGAGCTTCTATTGATTTTATTAATCTTGTTTAGCAGGATGTTAAAGCGTGCGGAAAGCATTTTAAACCATGAGTAATAAGCGTTTGAGACGATTTATTGCATCATGAAAACATGTTCATATTTTTACTTTTTTTAACTTTTTAAATTTTCATCTAGGAAAACAGCCAACAATATTTTATTCATTTACAAGCTTTCTTGGAGGCGTTTTGCTCTTAAGAATGTAACAGGGTTGAGTTTCTAACATAGATTTAGTACGTTCAAGTCACACGGTCGACAGGAAAATGCGTTATCCGGATTTTCTGAAGGTCACGAGAAGAAAATCTACGGTGTCCTGGGAGAGCAAACCCTGCACACGGTGCCAACCCATCGCAGGATGATTTAGAGATGCCCGTCAGCCTACACGAAATCTCTGGACAAAGGGGTATCTTGAGGAAACTCCGGACACACAGGGAGAGCATGCAAACTCCACCAATTTCTGTAAATTATTGTAATGTTCTTCTCGTGGTCCTCAGAAAATTCAGATGATCCCAACTTCCTGTTGAACGTGTAACTTGTGGAATATTCCGAATATTTTATAGGGCTGAAAGTATTCGGAAACTTTTCATAACCTAGAATTGATACTTCACGCATTAGATGTTAAACGTTAATGACTGTTTAAAGTATTTTAATGAGTACACTTCAAGGTAAGTGCAGCTAGTGTGCTGCGGTGGGCAAAATTGTTTTCCAAGTGCTGTTGCCAACATTTTGTTGATTGTTAATGATTTATCTGAAACATGCATATAGGTATACAGTTTAGGTTTAAAATGTCAAATCCATCATCGTAAATGTCACATCAGTGTGACGGGGAAGACACCCCAAACGTGGAATCACCCTTAAAACAATCAAGTTAACCTTTAGTCACACTGAGCAGGAAGCATATTAAGAAATGAGGTATGTTACCTTAAAGGTCAGGTGTCGGTGAGACAGATACTCTGTGCTTGGAAGAACTTTGATCGGGACAGTTTGACATTTGGGTCGGTGTTTTTCTATAGACTACAGCACGCGCACATAAAAGTCCAGATAGTCAGTCAGCACGTTTGCTTCACACCGCCGGGGTTAAAGTTCGAATCCCGTCTCCGTCCTCTGTGCACAGAGTTTGCAGGTTCGCCCAAGACATGCGTTGTAGGTTCATTGGATTTTTCAAAATGTCCATGGTGTATGAATGTGTGCAATTTTGCTTTACGATGGGTCGACACCCCGTCCAGGGTGTCCCCTGCTTTGTGCCCTGACTTCCCTCGTATAGGCTCCAGGCTCCCCCACGACACTGTCTAGCATAAGCGTATGGAAAATGGATGGATGGACATTTTTACATTTTGCTCACCTAGGACAGATTCTGGTCTCATTTTTAGTGCAGGGCTCATCACAGGACCGTGCCTTCACAGCTCATGCTTCAGATACTACGGCAACAACGAATCAGGAGAACCGGTATGTCTGACACTGTGAATAGCAGTGTTCAACCCTATATGTATGAATTATACGGACAGGTTAAAACTGATGGCGTAGCTCTGGTCTGTGTGAATACAATCGGAGACGATGGACTCTTACGTTCATTCTTAGAGCCCACAACAGAACTCGTACGAATCGGAGACGTTCTTCTGATCACTATAGTTGCGTCAGCGCAGAAAACATGGCGGATTGAGTGCAGCTCACTCGGGAGGAGTTCAGAGAACCCGAAATTGCATAATGGATAGTAGTGAGCTTTTTTCCCGCCATCACAAATCTTGAAATAGGGTGCAGGCAGCACTGAGAGTGAATTCCACCATGCCTGATTTGGTCTGCACCCTAGATTCGTTTTCTAGAGGACCAGAGATCAGATCTTTATACCACTCGCAAGCTTTAAAACTGCTTTCACACTTCACCAAAGGTACAGGAATCTGTAGGACTCCAAGTCCATTATTTTGAAACTGGAAGCCTAGCATAATATTACGGCTGCTGTTTGTTGCAGTTCTCATCTGATATGACCTGCGGTCTATAGTTGACCCTCTCAGCCTCTGTATGTCACAGCATGGTGTTTTGATCTGAACTCATCAGGCTGGTCAGCAGAGATAACAGTTGTGTCTGACAAATTATCCCCTGTCTCCTGATTGTGACTTTACAAGTAAAGTTTCATCTTTCCTGCTGAAAATCTCAGTACCGAGATCTACCAAAGGTAAATTTCCATCAGGAAAGATGAAGTAGCCTAGTCGTCATTTCGTCTATAGTAAGCTCTCTAAAACAAAGAAACTTAAATAACAGAATTTATTCTTTTATTTTCAGTAAGCACTTTATCTTTCACCATCGATCCAGAACATATCCTGTGGCGGCTGTGGCTCAGGTGGTAGAGCGGGTCGTCCACTAATCATAGGGTTGGAGGTTCGATTGCCCACGTGACTCCACATGCCGAAGTGTCCTTGAGCGAGACACCGAACCCCAAGTTGCTCCTGATGGCAAGTTAGCGCCTTGCATGGCAGCTCTGCTCCCATTGGGGTGTGTGTGAATGGGTGAATGAGACACAGTGTAAAGCGCTTTGGATGAAAGCGCTATATAAGTGCGCCATTTACCATATCCTGAGAACACTGGGCATGAGGTTATGCATTAATAATATAATAATATAAAGGATATAAAAGAAAGATGGCTGGAAAAACTATGGACAATATGAGGAACAAAATGCAGCTACTGTATATGAAGTTGTTTCGGAAATACAATGCCGTGCAATATCGAATCTAACATTTACAGTAGCTGATCGATCAACTAGCATATTTTGTTCTGCTCCTCCTACATTCAGGCTCTGTAAAAGGAACAGAAGGAACCTTTTGGGTTTGTTTTTCCTTCTATTTGGTTTAGAAACATTTGGAACAGAAGAAAAACTTTAAAATATTGATTTTGAGTTTGTTTCCAAGTACAAAGCTCATTACACCTAATGTTTTGTGTGGCAGTACAACAATTCGTGGCATTTTAGCTCAGCATGGAGCGTTTTAGCTGCAAATGGACAGGGAAAAACCCTACAAGGAACCCTGCCTGGTGTGAACGTTCTTTTTCTTAGCGTGTTCCCAGGAGAACTTTTTCTTTTTGAGATTGGATCCAGGTTTAGTCTGAACATCTAGATAAAAAGTGCATGCTGTTAATATAGGAAAACAGGAATGGCTTTGTATTCCTGTATGCAGATTTCTGAATAAAATGAAATAAATTTCAAGAAAAGCAAAAGGGGGTGTGTGAGAGACAATACAGGACACAGGCTGAGTTCTCATTGTGTGTCAAGTCATGTTTTGGGGCTTGTCCAGTCTGACACATGAGGAAATGGTGCGCAGTATGTGACCTGAATGCAAATTGGTCTCTCCTGTGAGGTCCTGCCGTAAACCTACCTCTGTCTTGTCAATCATTCTGAAGCCGCGCCCTTCCTGCTGTCAGATCAACATCATGCTTTGCCGCATAGCATCCCAGGATGCACTTCTGACCAACCACAAATTCATTTCTCACACACATTTGCGTAAGGGTCCAGTATGAATAATTCCTGAACTTTGATTAAAGAACAGTTGTCGGACTCGGATTCTGGGCTACATCAGCATTTTTTTTTTTGTGAGACGGTGCAGTCCTTAATTAAAGTCCATTATCTTTTTACTTAGTTAACATTTTCTATCGAGTAACACCAATAACCTAGGCTCTGGAATTATAATAGGACGCTTCTAGAAAAAGAAGAGCCGACAACCTATTGTATGCACTATCACGTAAGAACATTAATTATAATTATATATATTTTAATTAGCTTTTACTGAATGTATTCCTTGGATTGATCACATTGTATGGGATGCCAGATCTATACAGATAAAGCAAACGGTCATGAGTTTATTTTGGTTATTTCTTCATCCCACTGAAATTAATAATAATAATAATTAACCAATTTGTATATCGCTTTTTACAATGGACATTGTCTCAAAGTAGCTTTACAGAAATATCATTTTACATTTACATTTACAAGCGACTTACTAATGAGAGCACATTCACACATCAATGGTAGCAGAGCTGCCATGCAAGGTGCTAGCTTGCCATCGGGGGCAACTTAGGGTTCAGTGTCTTGCCCAAGGACACTTCGGCATGGGATCACCCGGGCCGGGATTCGAACCACCAACCCTACGATTAGTGGATTAGTGGACAACCCGCTCTACCGACTGAGCCACAGCCGCCCCAAAATTAATTTGTGGTCACGCCACTGCCAACACTTAACCAACGTTATTGATTCTTAATTGTTTTTAGTTAAATGCTTGCCCGCCCACCCCCCACCCCCAAAGTTCATATGAGCCAAATGAAATGATTCTGCTGGATTTGCGGGCTTGGCACATGTGGATTATAACTCTGTAGATAATCCCGATCTTCCTACTTGTTATTCCATTTGATATTGTTTCAATAAATTTGAAAAGGTAGTCGGGTCTTTACACTAGAGCTTGGCAGCTCTTTTAAATGGTTAAGGACCTTGGTGTAATCATGGATTACGTGGTGTTGCACAGCTGGCGAGTTGAACTCGAAGCATGTGTGGCAACTAAAAGCTGCTTCGTAAAAGGTCTCGGTGTAAATGAGTCTGACTGCCGGGTTTTTTGTTCTTTGTTGTGGCTAATTTAATGAAGTGATCTATTAGAGTTGAAGTGGGTTGATGAGAAATTTCACAAAACTTTGCTGTAACGGGGGGAAAAAAATGGGGACAGGATAATATCCTACGGTTACAATAGATTTTAAATGTATTGTTCTCTTGGCAAACCATTTAAATTAGTGTATGTAAGAAAACCAGAGCTTGTCATTTAATTTGCTGTGGAACCTGAATTTAAAGCTGGACTGTTCATAATGAAATTCCACGTTTAAATATCTCCGATATGATCAAGGCTCTGTGGACGCATCCGTCACTGACTCCTGAAGCTCATCATCTCCTGCTTCTCAGGAGAAATATGACTCAATAGCTTTATCCATCTCTATTTTGTAGAGGTAGCTCAGAGAAATGTTGTCTGAATCAGATAACTCGCAACATTTATCATAGTCAATGCTTAAATGGCAGCCATCTAGACCGATTCAATACACTGGACCAGGTGTCACTGTATACTGTAACGTATATAAGGGGAAATACTTACTCGGGTAAGACGATGGCTCTGCTAATTTTGTCATCTTATCTAATCTCATTAATTTTGGCACATGATGAATCGGATTCAGCTGTGTACACAAGCTCCTACCCACTCTAGTCCCTTATTTACAAATATTATATGCATACGACACACCCATTTACCTTGCTGTATCTATGGAAGACAAAAAAAGTTTATGCAATTTCCTGTTTCGATTGTGCTACGAGTCATAACTAGTAATGTACATGATCATCTCACCTTCAATTAAGACCTCATTCTGTTGAAATCTCGATCAGATTACGTATAAATGTAGCTAGACCTGTTAATCAGGTGTGCTGGTTTGCTAATCCAGAGTGTAATCTGATCTGGCAAATGCAGACTCGATGCCAGATATGCCAAAACTAAGTAAACTCCCTATCCTTGCTATAATTATTGATGTTGAAGAATACAATATTATTTACCTGAAAATCATGTCGTTAAAATGCTTCCATTTTCAAAGTCATCCAGAAGATTGCATTGGTGATTAAGGAAACTGATGGTAGAATTTGCATGTGCATGTTTCATTATTTAATTTGCGCGTACGCAACACTGTTGAGTAGCAGACACTGATCAGAGATCAAGCGTTAATGTTAATGTTGACGCTTTATTTGTAGCCCTTAGAAAAATGTTCGAGGGTTAGGAGGTTTAGATGTCTTAAAATCTCCCATTTTATAATGGATATGAAGAATGATCATATTTAACCTCCAATATGTATTCCAAGCCTCAAAGAGTACATTAATGCTATACCTTCATCGCTATTTTTCATAGCAAAGCTGTTCAGTACAGGAATGTTGTGTGTTGTATCGAGCCTGCATGTCATGATGGAAAAGCAGATTACAGACCCTTAAATTAAAGTTAATCAAATCAGGATTGTAATTGGATCAATCTGGACTGTAATTAGTAAATCGAGGTTGTTAATCACTCAAAGGAACCTGCACTCCTTGGCCTCATTACATGTAGCTGTATAACCTAGCCTTGAAGGTAATTCAATTACTGTAATTTGTAGAAATCTCTGCAATTATTATTGCTAATATAGCACTCCATAAACACACAGAAGTGGGGCTGGAAAACAGCAAAACACTACACGCTATGAATCCTAACATAGTCCTACTTTAGGTCATTGAGTAAGGATGTGTTCGTGTCAGAGTCTCTAGGCAAGACATACTTGGTCCACCAGTTAATACTGTATGTTAATTCATGGCCACATCTTAACAAGACTCACCTAAGCAGCTCTGTAAATATACCTTTCTGTCAAATTTAATCAAAGAAGAAAATCGATTTAGCTAGCTAGCAAGCTCATTGGTGAAATTTCATCAGTCTATGCAAATCAGACTAGCTAGAATTAATTTTTTTTTTCTGCTACAACATTATGTGAATTTCTCAGCTCGCTCTGGGATCACTTCAAAGAATGTTATAATGCGAAAAAAAAAACATGACGGAAATTATCTTGGCAATTTCAAAGTTGAAGTATGATTTTTAGTCCTGTTGAACATGGGACAAGAATAGCTTACATTTACATTACATTACATTTACTCATTTAGCGGACGCTTTTATCCAAAGCGACTTACAAATGAGAAAATACAAGCAAAGCGATATATCAAGCAGAGAACAATACAAGATACAAGATCCGTTAATTGAGTAAGTTTAACTATCATCAAAAAAGTTACTTATTTTCTTTTTCTTTTCCCGGGTTGGTTTTGTGTTCACAGAAGAGGTATCTTGAAGATAGTGAGAGATTATGTGGTCCGGATTGAGGTTGGAAGTTCATTTCACCACTGAGGAACAGTTAATTTGAAGGTTCTTGAAAGGGACTTTGAGCCACGCCGAGTTGGAACTACTAAGCGTCGGTCGTTGATTGATCGCAGATTACTTGAGGGAACGTAAGCCTCTCTCAGGCGAGAGTTGAGGTAGTAAGGTATTGTTCCAGACAAGGTCTTGTAGGTGACTACTTCCTGAATAGATTTATTTAATAAAAGGAATCAGACTGCAAAAATTAAGAAGAGTTATAAGGTTTAAATTTGCACTGTACCACCACTTCCTGAATTGAACCATTACCCACTGTACCACCACTTCCTGAAGTGAACTTTTACCCACTGTACCACCACTTCCTGAAGTGAACCCTTCCCCACTGTACCACCACTTCCTGAAGTGAACCCTTACCCACTGTACCACCACTTCCTGAAGTGAACCCTTACCCACTGTACCACCACTTCCTGAAGTGAACCCTGCCCCACTGTACCACCAATTCCTGAAGTGAACCCTTACCCACTGTACCACCACTTCCTGAAGTGAACCCTTACCCACTGTACCACCACTTCCTGAAGTGAACCCTTACCCACTGTACCACCACTTCCTGAAGTGAACCCTTAC
>JAFFST010045532.1:21136-32772 GCA_022414735.1 Noturus placidus
GTGTGTGTGTGTGTATATATATATATATATATATATATATATATATATATATATATATACATAATGATAGTCTCACTAGGCAGCTTTACAAAAATCCAGATTTTAAATTTAAACAAAAGTACTCGCCTATCATGAATTAATTTATTTAACAAAAAATATCAACTAATAGTGATATATGTTAATACCATGCATTAAAGTAAACATGTCAAGTCCAATATATTTCCTATGTACTACATTGCTGTAGTTGTAATTATAACAATCACTGCAATTTTTGGGGTAATTTAAAAAAAGTATTTAGCAGATTATAAAATAGCACTTGATCCAGTACACCCTGAGATTTTGCTTTATTTTCTTTGATCTTGCACAAGCTAAGTTAAGTTAATGAAGCCATGAGGTACGACCGAACACCAAGGACAAGAATTTGCAATGTGTGTAAGGGTTTTAGATTATTTTAACACACTTTTAATGTATTGTCCTATATTTTTAATGTTTCATTTAGCCGACACTTTTATCCAAAGCTACTTACAAATGAGGAAATACAAGCAAAATGTTGGCCTTGAATGGTATTTTCCTGGGATTTTTGCAGCCAAAAACACACAGGCCTGAATACTTGTGTGGGGTGTCGGTGTTTAGATCCTCATCCTGGTCCTGGAGGATTTGACACCAGTATACAGGAAGTACACATAGCATGTAGTCGTTTATTCTTAAGGCCGGCCAAATGCTGGCAGAGACTAACACACACTAGGTTTGATTACATACATTTGACCATCACGTTAGGCTTTGATCCACTGAGTCTTTGCTTCTGTCCAGACTACAAATTAGTTAGTTACTTAGTTTGATCCATGGAGTCCGACTCTCTGCTGCTCTGAGTCACACATGACTAATCACCGCCTGATCCACACGTAATGAAGACTCATTGTTGTGTGACGCCTCGCATGAGATACAATCAAGTCTCCATTATTGCTTACATAAATGTTATTCAGCTCTCATGGTTTAATTTTCAGTAGCAAGTCGAGCATCTCTATTGCTGTTAATTTATTTTTTTACCGTAGGAGGCACTTTTGTGGGTTGTAATTAAGCTTCGTGGAGGGATGCGGTCCAGGACTAATGATGAGTCAGACTGAAAGTCCTGCTTGTTGAAAGAAGAACTAGGTTAAACAGATCATGGTTTTTTGGATAATGGTGGCCAGTAAATGTTTACCTAACCTTCAGTGTTCAGTTTTAAAGTCTTGTCTTCAGCGTTCAGTGTATTCGGACTCGGACGTAACCTCAGACCGCACGGCAAAGTTTGCCATAAACACAATATTATTGAAGTTATACTTGAGCAAAAATGATTTTTTTTTCATGGTTAATATTTGAGTGAGCTGTAAGCATGGCAGATGAGTGCTGGGTCAGCATATCCTTTTTTAGGGCGGCTGTGGCTCAGTCGGTAGAGCGGGTTGTCCACTAATCCACTAATCGTGGGGTTGGTGGTTCGAATCCCGGCCCGGGTGATCCCATGCCGAAGTGTCCTTGGGCAAGACACTGAACCCTAAGTTGCCCCCAATGGCAAGCTAGCACCTTGCATGGCAGCTCTGCTACCATTGGTGTGTGAATGTGCTCTCATTAGTAAGTCACTTGTAAATGTAAAATGATATTTCTGTAAAGCTGCTTTGAGACAATGTACCATTGTAAAAAGCGCTATACAAATCGATAAATTATTATTAAATTATATCCTTCAAACTCTTTACAGGAGCGCATCAATTTAACCTTATTCAAGCTTTTATGTTCCAATATACATTGATGCCAATGTTTGTGTGGGATGGGAAGCTATTCTTTTATTCTGTATTTTCTATTCCTTCATTGTTGGGCCGGTAGATTGGGTTTAATACATGAATACATTGTATACTAATAGTTTTTTTTTAATGTAATGTTAGTGTAACCTGCATTAAGTAAACAATTCAAAACAAAAGGCTGCTTACACAGAAATACACTACACAGAGCTGAGAGAATATAACATTTATATAGAGTTGCTATTCTTCAGAATCTGGAGATCCTGGATGTCTCTTCAAATTATATTGAGCAATATGCTTTCATTAGCTATTCCTTTACACCATAGAATATATAACGATGCATAAATTGTGAATTCGTAGTAGTTTACACAAAGCTTAAGCTAACTGGGGCTTTTTTGGTTTTGTGTTTTTTTTTTTTTTCAAAGCTGTGAAAGAAACATAAATTAGCTGTCTTCTCCTAGACATCAACCCTGAGAGCTTTAAAAGCAGGCATCTGGTTAATTATCCTGCAGCCGCCATGCCATGTGTGATAGCTGGCAGTTTAATGCATGGGTAGCAGCAATCAAATGCACACAAAGCTCAATTTTAGCCTAAATTAGTCACATCTTGCAAGCATCATATCTCTGGAAATGTGAAGAAAAAAAAATGTTGATCTGTAGTTAAGGATGAAAGATTTCCCAAGAAGAAATCATGAAATACTGTACGTGGGAGAGAGATTTCTGATGTTGTTATTAGAAACTGCATTAAAACATTTTTATTTTATTTTTTTTTATTTTAGAATTTTGAAAAGAGCGTTTGGCTTTAAAATGACACACAAAAAAGCAATCTGTACTCAAAAACCTAAAGTGATTGTTCTAAAGTGCTGTGCATATTTTTAGACACAATGAAATTTAGTGTATTCGCTGGCTTCCATAAGTCTTCACCTCCTATCTTTTTCAAGTGTTTAAAACCTGGAACTGGCACGGACTTGAATGTCATGATAATGGCCCAGCATTTTGAAATGTGTGTGTGTGGGGGGGGGGGGTCAAAGATAGTTTACAAAATAATTTAAAATAAGTCACAAAGCATTGTATTTAGTGGCAACCTGATCAGTGCATCACTGTGAAGCATGGTGGTGGTAGTAGTAGCATCATGTTGCGTTCCCTCTCTCGTCTAGTCAAAGTCCCAGATGTGCCATATTTTAATAAAGTATTTAATGTTACTCTGCAGGGTGGTGTTTCAAGTTTGGGATCTTGTTTTTTTTTATTATTATTATTATTTTTGAGTCACTATGGGCTCTTCCTGGATGAAGTGTGTTTGTATTGATGTCATGTATACACTTTAATTGCACAACTTTCTAGTATTCCATGATTTCTGATGACACCAGAACTGATTTGGGGATTTCTCAGTAAATAAGCTGAATACTTGTGCAAATTAAATGACTTTAGTTCAATAGCAAGTGCTTTTCATGCCTGTATCAGGCTTCCTCAGTCTTCAGACGTTTTTGTCCCATTTAATCAAATCAATCTTCCAAATAAGACTTATAGGGTAATAAATGTATCTATTTTTAGATTTTATTGCTGTTTTTGCTATACTCATTGTGATGCAGCAGTCTCCTTGCTTTGTCTGTCATGCTTTGATACTTCTAGTCAGCAGCACTAGTTAAAAAATATATAATAATAATCATAAAAGAATCATCAAAAATTGCTCCAATAATCCTAATTTTCTCCAGATCTTTGCTGAGAAATGGTTTTGACTCCAAGGGCATTGCTTGCAACCAACTTGGTCTTGAAGCTAAATGAGCTACATCAATTACAAGACCTACATTTTTCCTAAAGGCTCCCAACAGCAAGCAAAGCAATCTGATTTAAAATTAATTAATTCATCAAATTTATCTACATGTTAAAACTCCTGATAAAGGAATGGACTGTTTGCAAGATGATTTAAAGCTTTAAAGATTATAATGGTAGTTCATGGAAATTGGCCATGTTTTCGGGGTCACTAATTTCACTGGGGTTCATATTAGACAGACATTTTGTCTTCAGCCCCTTCAGTTAGAACCAGTTGAAGAAGGTGTTGACGGAAGAGATGGGTCTTTAAGCTGTTTCTTGAAGATGGTGAGAGATTCTGCAGTCCGGATTGAGGTTGGAAGTTCATTCCACCACTGAGGAATAGTTAGTGTGAAGGTTCTGGAAAGGGACTTTGTGCCACGCTGAGTAGGAACTACTTAACGTTGGTCGCTAATCGATCACAGATTGCTTGAGGGAACGTAAGCCTTCAGGAGAGAGTTGAGGTAGGGGGCGCTGTTCCAGACAAGGTCTTGTAGGTGAGCATCAAGGCCTTGAGTTTTATGCAGGCGGGTGGCTACAGGAAGCCAGTCGATTGAGATGAAGAGGGCTGTGACATGGGTTCTCTGGTTGAAGACGAGGCGCCCTGCAGCTTTCTGAATCATCTGAAGGGGTTTGATGGAGCTGGCTGGGAGGCCCGAAAGTAGTGAGTTGCAGTAGTTCAGTTTTGAGATAACAAGAGCCTGGACTAGTATCTGTGTGGCCTGTTCGGTGAAGTAGGGTCGCATTTTCTTGATGTTGTACTGGATGAATCTACAGGACTGAGCGGTTGTTGAGATGTGGTCTGTAAAATTCAAGCTGTCATCAAGCGTCACCCCAAGGTTCCTGGCCGTCCTGGTTAGCTTGAGTGTGGTTGCACAGAGCTGTACAGCGAGGTTGTGGTTGATTGAAGAACAGGTTGGGATGACGAGAAGCTCAGATTTTGCCAGGTTAAGCTTTAGATGGTGTTTCTTCATCCAGACCGAGATGTCCAACAGGTAAGCAGAGATGCGTGCAGAGACAGATGGATCATCAGGCTGGAAGGACAATGATATGAGAAGCCATGAGACTCAATCACCTGCCCTAGAGATGTAGTGTAGTTAGAAAAGAGGAGTGGAGTCAGAACTGACCCCTGTGGAACGCCAGTTTCAGAATTACCTCCCCTCCATGATACCTTGAAGGACCTGTCCACCCAGTGCAGAACCGTTCCAGTGATGCCCAGGCTGGTGAGAGTTGACAGGAGGATCTGATGGTTCAGTGTCGAAAGCAGCAGAGAGGTCAAGCAGGATGAGGACAGATGATCTAGAGGTTGCTCTTGCTCGTCGTAAGGCTTCAGTGACGGAAAGCAGAGCAGTCTCCGTGGAGTGGTTGCTCTTGAAGCCAGACTGCTTGGTGTCCATGAGATTGTTCTGTGTGAGAAAATTGAAGAGTTGATTAAAAACAGATCTTTTGGGTGTTTTGGAAAGAAACAGGTCTGTAGTTGTCAAACACAGCAGGGTTAAGTGATGTTTTTTTTAAGCAGTGGGGTAACCCGGGCCTGCTTAAATGAGGTAGGGTACATGCCAGTAGAGAGGGATGTGTTAAAGATGTGTGTGAGTGCTGGTAAATGTGTGGGAGAGATGGACTGATGAAGGGTTAGGATCAAGAGGACAGGTTGTGGGATGGCTTGAGAGGAGGAGTTTAGAGACCTCAGTCTCTGAGAGTTTCTCCTGTCGTCTGACTGGAGCCCCTCCCAGACAGTCTTCTATAATCTGACTCACAAGCACTGTATACGTTCCATCAACTCTTTAACTCTGTTGAAAATGAAGTTTTGACCAAAATCATTTCTGACTGCGCAGATTTTACTTGTCGTGATCGGATAATGTAGATAAATTGCTCTGCTCAGAATTATTAATTGCAGATGTTTCATGCCGTAACATCTGTCTGAAATAAGAGAATGATCCGATTTAAGCGCCGTTAGATTCGCACGTAAGAACTTTACGGGTATCAGTAATGATGACACGTTTTTAAGAACAGGAAGGAAAAAACTACATAGCAGTTAAATAATCCCTTCATGACAAATGACTTAAACCTTCGTAAACATTTCTACAAGCTTATTCCAACAGGGGGGCGCACGGTGGCTTAGTGATTAGCACGTCCGCCTCACACCTCCAGGGTCCGGGGTTCGAGTCCCGCCAGGGTCATGTGTGTGTGGAGTTTGCATGTTCTCCCCGTGTGTCGGGGGTTTCCTCCGGGTACTCCGGTTTCCTCCCCCAGTCCAGAGACATGCATGGTAGGCTGATGGGCGTGTCCGTAGTGTATGAATGTGTGTGTGTGTGTGTGTGTGTGGGGCTGAGTGTGCATGTGATTTTGCCCTGCGATGGACTGGCACCCTGTCCAGGGTGTACCCTGCCTTGTGCCCCTATGCCTCCTGGGATAGGCTCCAGGTTCCCCTGTGACCCTGAAAAGGAGTAAGCGGTTGAAGATGGATGGATGGATGGATATTCCAACAGGTGTTACTTATCCTAAAGACTGCTTTTATGTGTCAAGAGATTATAACTCGGGTTTGTTTGATATTTTGTGAGGGGTAACTTGGAAAATTAACGGGAACGTTCAAAAGTCTGTATTATTATTGGTGACTTTAGCTGATTCAAGCATTGTGTCAATATCACCTCAAATTTGTTTTATACATGCTTTATAAATGTTTAATCATGCAGCTATGCACAAGACCTAATAACACCCTTGACCTCAAAACACGCTCCTGTTGGGATAAATGTTTATATTGGTTTACGTCAATCCTTACAATGTTCTTATGTGGCTGTATGTCCTGGTAAAGGGTTACCAAATAATTTTATCAGTTGATTTCTGGTACATTTATCCAAGACATTTATCATAGTCGTGTTCTTTCTTTCTTTCTTTTTTTTTTTTGCTCATCTTAACAACGAGGGTGCCAATAATTCTGGAGGGATTCTGGCAGCTGAGGGCATTTTCCCCATCCTGATCAATCACGCTTAAAGCGACTCATCATAATGGCTCCGACAGGCCTGTCCCATCTGCTCGTTAACATTGCTCCGCTCTGACGTTTGTGAGAACAGGCGACTGTTCGCCTCCATCGTCCTTCAGGAAGAAACATGACGGCGCACGTTAGCAAAAGGATGGAGCGAGTCGGTGCCAGCGTTATCTGGCGTATGATGGATGCAGTGTGAAATGCCGCGTGTCCTGCCAGGCTCCGGAACGACTGTGGTGAACACACCGGATCACAAATCTGCTACTACACATCCGGCTGCCGGTGCTGATTCATTTATCTGAAATCGATTCGCTTTTATAAACCTTCATAAACATTTCTATAACTTTGTTTAAACAGGTGTCAGCTTCCGTAAATGAGTGCATGTGTTTGTTCTGAGGTCGCAGGTCAAACCTACCATATAATGAACAGAACTATGAACAAGTTCATGGTATAATGCATCCATAAGGCTCTGTATATCATTGTTAGTTTATTTATGAAAGTCCATTGCACTTTTTTGCAATCCTTCTTGTGCATTAGGAATTGTTAACATGCATTATAAGCAGTGTTTATAACATGCAATATCACTAAACTCCACTTATAAGCACTGCTTAGTATAAAGCATTCTTTGGACAATTTAGAAATGCCTTATAAAGACTGCTACAGACTGCAGCGTTTTTTTTTTTTTTAAGCTGAGATCAAAGTGTCTTCTTTGTGTTTTGCTTATAATGCTTTGTGTAAAGTTTCTTGGGTCTGAGAAAGGCACTATATGCAGTAAATGTATTATTATTATTATTAATATTATTATAACAGAGTGGACTATTAGCAAGTCAGCTGACTCTACGAGTTTCGTGAATCTTTTGAATCAACCATCACTGAATCAGTTGAGTGAATCAATACCTCAGTGAATCAATTGTTGACCAATTTCAGCTAATCGGTTGAGTCGATGATTTCAACGACTCCCAGTGAGTTCAATAAATCATTCCATCAGAGCGGGAGATTTCCAATGCTTCCACACTTAATTCTTCAAAGCACTTAATGTCTTTTAAAAGGAGAAGAAATAAAAAATTATCCACAATCAATGTTAACCATGTAGCTAGCGAGCTAGCCTGCTCATATAATGGTGTATTTAATGTAGTCAAGCATAATTAAGGCAATTCTGCACGTTAAGATTTTAAGACTTCTAAACATTAGTATTTTGCAATGGGCGGTTTAAATGGTTTAAGTTAGGGATGTGGTGAGCGTTCCAACTTCTTGCATTTACATTTTTCTTATCGATGTTTGTTTTTTTTCTCTCTCAGAATAACTGGAATCTGTGATCGTATATATTCCCGAAAATGCCTCAAATGATTCCTGGACCGAGTAATCAAATAAACGTAATTACCTATTAACGTTGCGTTGTAGTGCGAGCTGTGCTTTATTACTTTTAGGCAGTAATGGGCGGCTGTGGCTCAGTCGGTAGAGCGGGTTGTCCACTAATCCACTAATCGTAGGGTTGGTGGTTGGAATCCCGGCCCGGGTGATCCCATGCCGAAGTGTCCTTGGGCAAGACACTGAACCCTAAGTTGCCCCTGATGGCAAGCTAGCACCTTGCATGCAGCTCTGCTACCATTGGTGTGTGAGTGTGTCTCATTTGTAAGTCGCTTTGGATAAAAGCGTCTGCTAAATTAATAAATGTAAATGTAATGCTTACAAATTGAAATATGCATTAGGACACAATCGGCTCGCTAATTTCACTGTAATTGCTTTCCACACGTCAGGAACTTTCAGGATGCTGATTTGGGACACACTCACTGACGCCATTTATATAAGATTGGTGTAAAATGAACTTGCTCTACTGGGTCGGTGTGGATGACTAAGCTCTCCGCTGCCTGGCCCGAGTCATGACAAGTCCCCACATATGACTTCCTGACCTGATTGTTGACTCCTCGATCACTCAGTCTTATTTTTGGATTTCTGATGTCTGTGATTCTATTTTGTTCGCTTTTGTTAGAGAACAAGTGGTATGTGCTGAGAGTGGTGGTAGAGGAGATGATTATTTTTGCTACACCTGTCCAAATTTATTAAACTGTGTGGCTTCTGTGGAGCAGTGAGAGGGTTTGTAGTGAGAGATCTGCCTGCTGGAGATGAAATAGATGCTGCAGGTAAGCTGTAACATTTGGATCTGTGTTTGGATTTGTACTTGAATATGACCTTTATAGAATTTTTGGCCTTTCCCCCCCTTCAAAAATTAAGTAAAATGACGGCTGAATTTAAACCCCAAACACCACCCTGACCAGGGTGACTAGATGGATGGATGAACGAACGAACACTAAATAGATTCTTCATATACATTTTAATGAACTTGTCCTTTGTTTGTCTTGTGACTTTCATATTGAGGTTCATATTCAAAGTCCTGAAGACACCTCTAGACTCAAACAGATGCTGTTTGAAACTTTAAAAGTTTTGAATTTTAAAGTTTAATGCTCAGTTATATACCTAATACATAAGCTGTTAGAGGGTTATAAGTCTTTTTTGTTTTTACTTGTGCATCACGGAATTTTCTAGTACACTCCACTTTGGTTGCCTTGAAAACGGAATCCTCGAGGTAGAACGAACAAAAAAGCTCTGAGAACTTGAGCTGAAATTCATGGTTCCACTAAAAGCTTGCGCTTGAGAGGGCTTAAGAAAGAAAGCTTTTCACAGAAACTTGAGCTAGTAATCAGAAAAAGGCTGCAAATTTCATGATTTGTATACAGTCAGGAACAATATATTTTCCTCCACTTTAGCCTACTTTAGTGCGAGTATTTTGTTCACGCAGGAAAATTCCGAGAAATTTCATTTTCCAACACCTACTCAATGAAGTGTGTGGAACATTAGGACACTGTGTGACCATGTGTGGTAAAGGCATCTAGACGTCCCTAACCACGCTTATTGTTCACTTGGTCATGTGAACATCATCGATCCACTGTGGGCATGTCCCAAAACTGCGCACAAACCATTCAATTACATCACATTAACACCACTGTGGGCGTGTCCCAAACCCCACACACTTAATTTAGCTCATATGACAACCTTCAACGTTCCACTGTGGCCATGTCCCAAACCACACTCTATTCACATAATCATTGGTCCACTGCGGGAGTTTCCCAAACCCCACACATTATTCACTTAGGTCACATTAACGCCATCATCGGTACACTGTGGGCGTGTCCAAAACCGCACACAAACCATTCAATTACATCACATTAACACCATCATTGGCACACTGTGGGCGTGTCCAAAACCGCACACAAACCATTCAATTACATCACATTAACACCATCATCGGTACACTGTGGGCGTGTCCAAAACTGCGCACAAACCATTCAATTATATCACATTAACACCATCATCGGTACACTGTGGGCGTGTCCAAAACCACACACTATCTATTCAATTACATCACATTAACACCATCATCGGTACACTGTGGGCGTGTCCAAAACCGCACACAAACCATTCAATTATATCACATTAACACCATCATCTGTACACTGTGGGCGTGTCCAAAACCGCACACAAACCATTCAATTACATCACATTAACACCATCATCGGTACACTGTGGGCGTGTCCAAAACTGCGCACAAACCATTCAATTATATCACATTAACACCATCGGTACACTGTGGGCGTGTCCAAAACCGCACACAAACCATTCAATTATATCACATTAACACCATCGGCACACTGTGGGCGTGTCCCAAACCCCACACACTTAATTTAGCTTATATGACAACCTTCAACGTTCCACTGTGGCCATGTCCCAAACCACACTCTATTCACATAATCATTGGTCCACTGCGGGAGTTTCCCAAACCCCACACATTATTCACTTAGGTCACATTAACACCATCATCGGTACACTGTGGGCGTGTCCAAAACCACACACAAACTATTCAATTACATCACATTAACACCATCGGTACACTGTGGGCGTGTCCCAAACCCCACATACTTAAATTAGCTCATATGACAACCTTCATCGTTCCACTGTGGCCATGTCCCAAAGCAAGCACAAAGGTATGAAATTCGGTCACATTAACACCATCATGGATCCACTGTAGGCGTGTCCCAAACTGCGCACAAACTATTAAATTCGGTCACATTAATACCATCATTGGTACACTGTGGGAGTCTCCTGAACCACACACACTTAAATTAGCTCATATGATAACCTTCAACATCCACTGTGGCCATGTCCCAAACCACACTCTATTCACATAATTGGTCCACTGTGGGACTGTCCCAAACCCCACACACTATTCACACAGGTCACATTAACACTCATCAATCCACTGTGGGTGTGACCAAAAAATAAAACCCTTACTTAATGTTAATCTCAGGGGGCAACATGAGTGAACGCTAGAACTGCTGGAAGATCTCCATTTCATTTCTCTACCCCTGATCCACTCAGGGTTTCTGTTTGTCCCTGGGATCTTGATCTACGTTCCAGAGTAGATGATGAAAACTGAAGCTATAAAGATGCAGAGCTTTAGAGAGCATCAAAATCTCAGACTGCTTAGAGAGACAGGAGGAGAATTGAACCGTAAAGATATATCTATGTTCCACTGTTGTGATTACAAAAAAAGTATCCAGGCAATAAATCACAAAAAAAGATGCCTCAATGCTACTCAAGCTGACTGGAAATGATAACGGCTCCAGGTGAAAGGTCATTTTAATTTAGAAAAACGCAGCACAGGAACACCGGTGCCTTTTAAAGGAGAATTTTATGTAACCTTTAGTAACCTTGTTTAACAGGGAGAGCAAAACGTTCAACAGGAAGAAACTATGGAGGAGCAATGGTTGTAAATCTTACCAGTAAATAGTGTTTGGGACAGGACAGGAAGAAGACATTTATTTATTTATTTATTTATTTATTTATTTATTTATTTATTTACAGTGCCTTGCGAAAGTATTCGGCCCCCTTGAACTGTTTGACCTTTTGCCACATTTCAGGCTTCAAACATAAAGATATAAAACTGTATCAATGATCCAAAACATAAAGCAAAATCTACAATGGAATGGTTCACAAATAAACATATCCAGGTGTTAG
>JAFFST010045532.1:39954-56420 GCA_022414735.1 Noturus placidus
AGACCCAATGCTGCCAGCCTGTGCGGATCTTGAATACTTAACATCACACAACAGACTTAAGTCAAGAAACCCCCCACTCAAAACCGGGAAATACCTACACGAAAACGAGTTTGATATCACAAAGGCATGGGAAGCGAGATGGGTGGAGGCCTCGAACCCATCTACCAGCTGCTTGCCTTGTATCACCAGAGCGCCACCAGGGTTTAACTTGCCTAGAAAGAACTGGTCAACACTCAACAGGATCCGCACTGGGCATGTGAGGTGCGCCGACTTCCTCCACAAATGTGGATGGCAGGCCTCTCCCGAGTGCGATTGTGGGGCAGAAAGACAGACAGTGCAACACGTCATCTCTGAGTGTGGGCTACGGGCGTACCAAGGAGCGGCCGAGGACTTCATGATCCTGACAGACGCAGCAGCTGATTATATCAAGAACCTCGATCTACGTATATGACTCACAACACATTGTTGCTTTGCCTTTTATCATTATCATTATTATTGTTACTATACCCCTGAAAAAGTAAATTGTGATGTACTTATTGACCAAAAGATAAATAATAATGTCTCCATTGGCAAATTGCATTTGTGTAAGTGGAATAAAACGTCACGACATGCTGTTATGGGAAAATAATCAACAGTAACTCCACTTTAGTCCAATCACGCCATCACATCATGGATTATTGTCCTTGTAACTGCATTGTTGCGAAACTTGTCTGCTTTAAACAGTGTACAGGAGGTGGACAAAATGACGGACAAATGAACAGTAACATTTACATTAACATTTATTCATTTAGCAGACGCTTTTATCCAAAGCGACTTACAAATGAGACACATTCACACACCAATGGGAGCAGAGCTGCATGCAAGGTGCTAGCTTGCCATCGGGGGCAACTTAGGGTTCAGTGTCTTACCCAAGGACACTTCGGCATGGGATCACCCGGGCCGGGATTCGAACCACCAACCCTACGATTAGTGGATTAGTGGACAACCCGCTCTACCGACTGAGCCACAGCCGCCCATGCTGTGGCCACAGCAACAGTTTATATGAAAGAGTGCTTAGATATGTTTTTACCATATACTTGAAGAAACCCCAGAGCATTGAAAAAGCCACTATAAGGATCTGTTGTTGTTTTTTTGCATATGATTTAATGGAACATGGCGTCAATGTGCTACACTAAGGTCACGTAATACTTGCATTCTTGATAATACGTTTGGAGGACAGACGCTTTGTCATGCCAGCGAGGCCATTTTTACTTTCCGCTCCGTTTGAAGAATTTGATCTTTATGTATGAGTGTTCCTCACGCACCCATTTATTCATTCAGGTATCTTTTAGTCAGCGCTTTATCCTGGTCAGAGGATAATGAGATGCCAATCCATAGCAAGGCACCTTTCACATGCACGTAAGGGCAATTTACAAAAGTCAAGTCATGTCTCCACACAGACAGTAACCTGAGCTTAGGATCTATCCATGACGTTTCAGCTGAATCGTCATACTACGTTCCAACCTGTTGGGTTTCTATACATTTCCTGAGTCCTGAGAATCCACAGCTGTGTGTAAAGTCAGGGCTAATTCATACACTGGACTCAATTAAGGGCGGTTTCACATGAAACACATTTTATTTTCATTTGGGGTGGAGCTAATAATCGCATGTTACGTAGCAGAATTCCTTCAGGAACTGTAGAGTGGTTGTACAATTCCGTACTTTTGTTACACGGGATTACACGGAGAACGCACGATTTTCTCAAAAACGTGAGCTGATTACAGCGCTCCAGTCTCACAGAAGTCCGGTTCAAGGCTATTATCGTTAGTGAAAACTATGACGGAAACTAAAACTGTCGGTGAAAAAAAAAAACGTTTTCGTTAACTGAAATAAGAATAAAGATGTGAGTTTCCGAATAAATGAAAACTAAACTGCAACTAGAACGTCCGCATGCAATCCGAACAAAAGAGTTTCAGAGAATAAAATGTTTATTTTCGTACGTTAATTGGTGCGTGGTCTGACTTAAGAAGACAAGTTGAACGGAGTGGATTCTTCAATGTTGCCGGATCATAAATGACCAATAGGGGGCAGAGTAATGTGTATTAGAACTCCTCGGCACTGCTACGATTTAGTAGCAGTGGTTCGCTAATGGCGAAATTAAGAGGTAGGAAAGACAGTGCAGTTTTTTCCTATAAAATATTTTTTTTAGTATGATTACCACGATATTAAAACTAAAACAATACTAAAACTAAAAGTAATGAATTTCAAAAGATAAAAATTCACGTCAAAGCTATTTATGCACCATTAAAACCTTTAACCCAAAATATAAAACGA
This sequence comes from Noturus placidus, assembly GCA_022414735.1. Lineage (NCBI taxonomy): Eukaryota > Metazoa > Chordata > Actinopteri > Siluriformes > Ictaluridae > Noturus > Noturus placidus. Next base: position 42,268 of record JAFFST010045532.1, read on the forward strand.
AATAAAAATAAACACTAGCGATATACTCTTGTCTGGTTTCCGTCTCCTCTGCTGACTACATCTCTTTCTCCGCCATGACCGAACTTCAAACGGGAAGTAACATGACAAGTTGAGCCAATCGCGTTACTCTGTATGACGAGTAACGATGTGGAACCTACAACAGTTTTCACTCTTGGTTCTTTTTCAGGGGTGGTCTGAGCACGGTTTGCTGGATTTTTGGCCCGTGTGTGTGAACACTCCAAACGATCTTTTAAAGCGAACCGAGTTGAGATCATCTTGGGAGGTGGTCAGAGTCCTCTTTTCAGGGACGGGGACAGCGTGGACATACAAAGAACTGGGTCCTTTTACACTTGGTTCACCTATTGGTCCACTTCAAGGTATCAGAGTTTGGTTTTTTTTTAAAGAGGACTCAAGTGTGAAAATTGGTGAATGGCACACTTATATAGCGCTTTTATCCCATGCGCTTTGCTGTCTCATTCACACACCAATGGTAGCAGAGCTGCCTCGGGAGCAACTTGGGGTTCAGCATCTTACCCAAGGGCACTTCAGCAATGTGGAGTCTCATGGGCCAGGAATCGAACAGTCAACCCTATGATTAGTGGACAACCCGCTCAACCACCTGAGCCACAGCCGCCCAGCTAAACCCTTAAAGCATGCCCCACATGACTGCTTTCAAGAAGACCAGGGTTCAGTTCTCCGGACCAGTCCAGAGTCCAAAAACAGCGTTTACACCTCATTAAACAGAACCGAACTCTCTAAGAAAGCAGACCTATCGGGAAAATGGCGAAATTTTTGTTGGATTTCAATTGCACCACAGATCATTATAACTAAATTTAACCCCATTGTTTGTTGTTCTATAACTGCATTACACCTTGCTTCCTTCCTATATAATATCCAAAGTTACATTTTTATTCTTTTTATCATTTCTAAAATGTTTAATTCTATAGAATTTATTCGATTTCTGATTTTATATTTACAAAGCCAGGACTTGGCAACCTTCTCTTACCGAACTAATACTTGTATGAGATACAAAATGCACGTTTACTGAGAGATTAGCTTTATGCTAACGGTAGTTCTGCACATTTTACAACAAAAAAAGGGCTGGGCGATATGATGATATAACATCATATCGATGTCTGTCATCTTCCACTCTGTTGCTACATCGTACAAGTTTTCCTCATCAATAGTCACCAGATTGTAGTATGCGTTTGTTCAAATGAGCGCGATACCCAGCGTCCTGTGCATGCTAATGATGTGTTATCATGGTAGATGGAGAAATCTCCGTTTTGGAGGAAGTACTTTTTGTGTTTTGCCAACCCATAAGTATATCTGTCTGAGTTTAAAATGGTGAAATGAAGCTGTCACTCTGGTTGCAGCCCGTAGGCTAAATGAGCAGCAGTGATGTAGCGTGAAGACTGTTCTCTCTCTGACGGTCCTCTGCACACTGATTTGACTGAAAGTACTGCTGCTAGAGAAATAATTCACTTGAGTAAAAGTAGTAATCATTACTCGTGGACATTACTCAGCTAAAAGTAAATCATTTCGGGGGGGGGGGGGGCTTGAGTAATTTCCTTGCGTAACATTTCCTGTGTTAAGCCAGTTCGAGAATCTACTTTATTTCCATTAATAAGATGTATCAAAACAATAGCTTCATATTAAAACCATAATGAACTTCCCTTTACTTTCCCACTGTCCATTGTTACGCAGATGAGGACGGGTTCCCTTCTGAGTCTGGTTCCTCTGAAGGAGGTTCTTCACCACCGGCTCGCTCAATAGGGATAAATTCACACACTTATAATCTCTATCCTGTGTTTTTATGTTTGTGTAAAGCTGCTGCGCTGTACAAATAGAATCAAATTGAATAGCTGAGCTACGGAGCTGTTATGTATTTACTATATCGGATAGGTCAGGGAGTCAAACGTTTACCTGCACTTTGTTAGTATTGGTTGCATTGCTTAACATGAATGAAACTCTTGTAACCTTCCACAAGCTTCTTGTAATACTTTGCTGGAGTTTTCTCTTGTTTCTCCTGACGGAACTGGTGTAACTCGGTTCTCATTTCATTTCCGTCCACAAATGTCCTACAGGATTCAGGTCGGAGCTTTGTGATGCCACTCCTATACTTTCACTTTGTTGCCTGTAATGATTTCTAATGAACACACTTGTCTATTAGGACTGGGAATTAGCATAATACAAAGTCTAGTCAGGGTAGGCTTGAGTAAACAAATACGTTTTAAGCCTAGACTTTAACACTGAGACTGTGTCTGAGTCCCGAACACTAATTGGAAGACTGTTCCATAACTGTGGAGCTCTATAAGAGAAAGCTCCTCCCCCTGCTGTAGCCTTCACTATTCGAGGTACCGTCAGATAGCTTGCATCTTTTGATCTAAGTAGGCGTGGTGGATCATAGAAAACCAAAAGGTCACTTAGATACTGTGGCGCGAGACCATTTAGTGCTTTGTAGGTTAATAATAGTATTTTATAATCAATGTGAGATTTCACTGAGAGCCAATGCAGTGTAGATAAGATCGGGGTGATGTGGTCGTATCTTCTGGTTGTAGTTAGGACTCTAGCTGCATTCTGGACTAACTGCAGTTTGTTTATGCTTTTACTGGAACATCCAGACAGTACTGCATTACATTAGTCTAGTCTAGAGGTGACAAAAGCATGAACTAATATTTCTGCATCATGTAGTGACAGTATATTTCTTATCTTAGAGATATTTCTGAGATGAAAGAAGACTATCCTAGTATTATTATCTACATGAGCATCAAATGATAGACTGGAGTCAATAATCACTCCAAGGTCTTTTACTGCTGCACATGAAACAAAGTCCATCCAGAGTAACCATGTGATCAGAGATTATTTCTAGCGCCACGTGGTCCTAGTACAAGTATTTCTGTCTTATCAGAATTAAGTAAAAGAAAGTTAGTTAACATCCAACGTCTAATGTCCTTTACACATTCCTCAACTTTATTAAGCTGCTGTCTGTCCTCTGGCTTCGCTGAAACGTACAGCTGTGTATCATCCGCATAACAGTGGAAACTAATTCCTTGTTTATGAATAATTTGACCTAGGTAGCATATATAAAGTAAAAAGCAGTGGGCCTAAAACAGAACCTTGTGGAACACCAAATTTAACCTCTGTATGCGTGAATTCTCCATTTTACATCTACAACCCGATAACAATCGGTCAGATAAGACCTGAGCCAGGAGAGGACCGTTTCTTTAATGCCAACATTTTCTAATCTATCAAGGAGATTGGTATGACCTATAGTAACAAAAGCTGCACTAAGGTCGAGTAACACAAGCAGCGAGACACAACCCTGATCAGAGGTAAGTAGAAGGTAATTTACTACTTTAACTAATGCTGTCTCTGTGCTATGATGAGGTCTAAATCCTGACTGATACATTTCATGAATGTTGTTCCTATGTAAGTACGAGCATAACTGCTGTGCTACAATCTTTTCTAAGATCTTGGAGATGAATGGGAGATTTGATATCGGTCTATAGCTGGACTGTTGACCGGTCAAGGTAAGGTTTTTTAATCAGGGGTTTAATAACTGCTAATTTAAGTGATTTAGGTACATAGCCAGTGCTAAGGGAAGAATTAATTATATTTAAAAGTGGTTCAATTACTCAAGCACAAATCTGTTTAAAGAAAGATCTAGTATGGAGTACAGGATCTAGTATGCAAGTTGATGAATTTGCTGAAGAGATTAATGAAGCTAGTTCAGTCTCTCTAAGTGGAGCAAAACATTCTAAACATTGATCTGATATTTTTATATTATTATCTATAGGGTTAGTTATAATACTGTCTGGTTTTAATTTAGTAGCCTGAATTTCACATCTAATATTTTCAACTTTACCAATGAAAAATTGCATGAAATCTTCACTGCTATGTAATGATTGAGTGTTTCTCTCTGTAGTGGTTTTATTCCTAGTTAATTTTGCTACAGCGTTGAATAGAAATCTCATTGTTTTTTATCATCTCCTAATAAGGTGGAGAGATTTTTCTATAGTTCAGGAGGCTCCTTCTATGTAGTAGCCGAGATACATGTATTTCTCCTACTACAGGCCTGTAGCAGGTAAGTTCGCGGTTTAAAACGTAGCCATGCTCTCTTTTTTTTTTGCTGTAAAACGGTTGAGCACTGCCCTGTGAATGTGGTGAAAACTCCCACGCGACGTTAAGAGTGTGATTAAGCCGTGTACATGTCTGTAATACACGTTGATAATGCGACTATAACAGGAGTACTCCACACGTCTTAATTCAATTTGTGTTCACTTCGAGTATGCGATTGTTCCTTTTGAACCAGAGACCGTCTTCCTCAAGCTGATGCAGGGATAAACCGCAAATGATGGCGGTTGCGGCGCAGTGTCTCCCCGTGATACGTCTCAAGGACGAAGATCGAGGAGTTTCTCAGGCTTATTGATGGCCCAACATTGTGAGCATGGCATCACCAGACCTTAACGATGGTAAGGGTCTCACTCCATGGTGACGATTAAAATTGAAGGTTTGCTTTTTTTTTCCCAGGAATCGTTTCTTCTTACATCGTCCAGATTTGGCCATTGAGGCTAAAGATTTGCCTCGAGCATTGCAATTGTTTTAATCTTCCTGACCTGTAGTTCATCAGAGCCAGAAGAGGATCTTTCTGTTTCAAAAATGTCTTTGCAATCTCCACCCCTCTCTCTGCGTGTCCTCTTGAGTGTGGTGTGAAGTCAGATTCCTTTGCAAATTTTTGGAACTCATGAACTGCCGCCCATTGTCCGACACTATTTCGTCAAGTCAGCCAAACCTGGCAAAGTGTGCTTTCAGTTTTAACACTAATTCTGAGGTGGTGGTCATTGTTACATGCAGGACCTCAAGAAATTATGAGAAAAAGCCTGACACAACAAGGTAAGTGTGATTGTTATGCTCACACAGATCAATAGCCAGCCTTTTCCAAGGCTGGTCTGAAAGGGGAGTTGAGATAAAAAGCTCCTTTTGTTGTGTGTGCTTCTTCTCAAGGCATGTCCTTCAGGATTGAAGCTTTTGTTTGATTTCATTCGAGATGCCTGGCCATCACACAGATGTATCGTCCCACTTCCTACACCTTGATGTCCATTGTGTATTCTGTTTAGAATATATGCTCTCAAGACTTCTTGAATCAACATATGGCATCCTGTTGTCAGTATTCCATTGTGCTCAGACAGCTTGTTCCTGAAAGGCAAGAATTGTCGAACTGCCACTGGAACTCTACGTAATTCAGCCATCCTGACTGTATATACTTCAGTACAATTTGCAAATTGTTGTCGGCCTTTGTAGCAGCCTTAATGGCTTTGAGTGCTGGTGGGCTTGCAGGCACACCTTCAGTAACATCAGCAGTGTATATAGAGGTCATTTTCCCTGCATGCTAATGGGCTTCATGATAAGGTATCAGCCACCAGCAAAGTTTTCCCTGGAGCAAATTCAGCAATTGGTTGAATCTCATAAGCTTCATAAAGCTGCGATCAAAATGATTCAACCAGCATTGCAAATCAGGTTTATTGTCAAACTTGACAGACTTTCAGCTGTTTGCAATGAACACCTCAAACGAAAGCGATTGAAATAGTTCGACATAACGAATGCTTCAAGCGGTTTCCACAAATTCAACTGAAAATGCAACTTATAATGATTTCTCCAGTCGCACTTACAGTGCATCCGGAAAGTATTCACAGCGCTTCACTTTCCCCACATGTTATGTTGGTCTTAATCCAAAATGGATTAAATTCATTATTTTCTTCAGAATTCTGCAAACAAAACCCCATAATGACAACATGAAAGATTGTTTGAAATCTTTGCAAATTTATTAAAAAATAAAAAAGCACAAGTACATAATTATTCTTACCCTTTACTCAATACTTTTTTGAAGAACCTTTGGCACCATATTAAAGCCTCAAGTCTTTTTGCGAATGATGCTACAAGCTTGACACACCTATTTTTGGGCAGTTTTCCCCATTCCTCTTTGCAGGACCACTCAAGCTCCATCAAGTTGGATGGGGAGCATTTTTCAGATCCACAGCCATTTTCAAATCTCTCCAGAGATGTTCAATCGGGTTCAAGTCTGGGCTCTGGCTCGGCCAATCAAGGACATTCACAGAGTTGTCCTGCAGCCACTCCTTCGTTATCTTGGCTGTGTGCTTAGGGTCGTTGTCCTGTTCGCCCCAGTCTGAGGTCCAGAGCGCTCTGGAGCAGTTTTTCATCAAGGATGTGTCTGTACATTTGCTACATTCATCGTTCCCTCGATCCTGACTAGTCTCCCAGTTCCTGCTGCTGAAAAACATCCCCACAGCATGATGCTTCCACCACCATGCTTCACTGTAGGGATTGTATTGGCCTGGTGATGAGTGGTGCCTGGTTTCATCCAGACATTACACTTGCCATTCAGGCCAAAGAGTTCAATCTTTGTTTCATCAGACCAGAGAATTGTTCCTCATAGTCTGAGATCCTCCAGGTGGGTGGTCACGTGCCTTTTACTGAGGAGTGGGTTCCATCTTGACAGGCCTTATTGATGGAGTTCTGCAGAGATGGTTGTTCTTCTGGAAGGTTCTCCTCTCTCCACAGAGACACACTGGACCTCTGTCAGAGTGGCCATCGGGTTTTTGGTCACCTCCCCATCTAAGGCCCTTCTCCCCAGATCGTTCAGTTTGGCCATTCGGCCAGCTCTAGGAAGAGTCCTGGTGGTACCAAACTTATTCCATTTACAGATGATTGAGGCCACTGTGCTCATTGGGACCTTCAATGCTGCAGAAACGTTTCTGTACCTTTCCCCAGATCTGTGCCTTGACTCTCCGGATGCACTGTATTCAAGACCCTTAATGGCATGCATCTTTAGTATGTGTGATAGAGCACCCTTTTGCTGTTCTGACCTGCTGAAAACGAGACGCAGAGCTTCTGGCAGCGTTCCTGAGGAATCTTAACCCATTCCTCATGCGCAGTGGCCTCCAGTTCAGTAATATTCTTGGGTTTGCGTGCTGCAACCGCCTTCTTCAAATCCCACCAGAGATTGTTCATCTGCGTAGATGCACTGCGTGAACAATTTTGGTAGAACATCTGGAATCTTCCAAACTGTTTTAAAGACAGTCTTTTCTGTGCATATAAACTCACTGCAATTCTGAAATAAATCTGTCGCTAGACATTTCTGCTAAGCATGTCGCGCCCAACATATAGACTTTGAACCAGCTATGGTTCTTGAAATTTATAATGTATTTAAAATTCACACATACCGTTTTTTATTTGGTTTCCAGTGTTCCAGGCATAAACTTTCTATTACTTTTATTTGATTAATTATACTAAAAAAAAGGATAGTGAACTCGACTACAGTAACTAGAGTACATATAGTTCATTCCTTTCCACTCTCCGCCCTCTGTCAGTTAAACTGATGTCTGTAGAAGCCCAGTGATTGTCAATCCTCTAAATTCTGACACATGAGAGCCCAATTTGAGCTCATTTGTCAGGCTGGAGCATGAAGAGCTGCCTTTTATGTGAATTGTGTGAATATTTGAGGGAATGTCCACTTTCTAGAGGCAGGCTATTATTTCTCTGCTACAGCACACAATCATCTTTGAACCCTGAGACCTTATTGTAGTAAACAGTGTTTACAGCCTCCAGTCTTCACTTTTTTTACAGTATGTTTTTTTCTCTATTTAGTTATTGTCATATAGTATATCTCCAAGTTGAGCTATACGTCATGCACTTGTATGTGCTAATTTAAAATAAATTATTCTGCAAAGAACAAATAAAGCACAAGCTTGTGGTTATGAGACCGATGTTATTGTATTAAGCTGACTATATATGTTAATCCAACATTCATTACATAAAACAACATTGTAGATCTATGCTTTGGACGTGTTACATATTCTACCTTAGATTTGTATTGTTTTCCCCTTGAGCCTAAAAAGAATTTTCTTTAAAGCTGCATGCTAATATGCTAATTAGGCTGCATGCTAATTAGGCTGCATGCTAATGGTTTGTCATGTTACCAAGAAAGAAGCGTAAACTCCACCGCCCTGGAGATAGCGGAGAACTTCAAAGTTACAGCTTTACCTCTGACTGTTACAAAGCACTGACACTGGAGACTCCTTCCATACATGCTAGATGAACTTCTTTGTAGAGAAAAGCTTTTTTTTGTTTATGTGGAAAGTGCTTATGCTGGAGGTGGTCTTCTAGACGCTATTGGGAAAACTCAGTTTTGGGTGCTTCTAGCTTGGAGGCATGAACTACACATTGAATGCACCCTACGTGGGCGTTCATCGAGCAGGTTATCAATGGATCATCGCATTTAAAGTAGGGAAAATCCATGAGGTTTAACTTTAGCTTCCATTTAAAGCATTCTGACAGTGATATTTAAAATTTCATGTTCTGGCTCGTCAGGAAAGTCAAGATCAAAACAGCATTAAAAAACAAACACATCTGTCTCTCTTGGAATGAGATGTGAATCCCTGTGCCAAATGGTATGTAAAATACTTTTTTGTGTGTGTAAATTATGAGTTATCTGGGAGAGGTTTTCAGGGAGCCTTTTGATGTCTCGTCCTGTGGAGATGCTTCTGTAGCAACACTTTTTTTTTCATGGGGAAAGAGACAAACATATAAAGCACCTAAAATGTTCTGCCTGCTCTATAATTCATGGTCTTGCTTGACATTTCAGTTTAGATGGATGAATGGATAAATAGATAGATGGCTGGATTGATGGATAAATGTAGGTATTGATGGATGGATGGATATTTAAATAAATGTATGTATGGATAGATAGATAAATGGAAGGATGGATGGATATTTAAATAAATGGATGGATGGCTAGATGGATGTATGGATTGATGGATAAATGTATGCATGCATGGATGGATGTATGGAAAAATGAATGGCTAGATGGAAGGATGATAAATAAATGGTTGGATGGATAAATGGATGGATGGATAGTTAAATAAATGGATAGATGAATTGCTACATAAATAGATGGCTGGATAAATAGATGGATGGATGATGGATGGATGAATAGATGGATGGATTGATGGATAAATGGATGCATGGATGGATGGATAGTTAAATAAATGGATGGATGAATTGCTACATAAATAGATGGCTGGATAAATAGATGGATGGATGATGGATAGATAGATGGATAGATAGATGGATAGATAGATGGATACAGTGGTGTGAAAAAGTGTTTGCCCCCTTCCTCATTTCCTGTTCCTTTGCATGTTTGTCACACTTAAGTGTTTCGGAACATCAAACCAATTTAAACAATAGTCAAGGACAACACAAGTAAACACAAAATGCAATTAGTAAATGAAGGTGTTTATTATTAAAGGTGAAAAAACCATCATGGCGGTGTGTGAAAAAGTGATTGCCCCCTTGTTAAAACATACTATAACTGTGGTTGTCCACACCTGAGTTCAATTTCTCTAGCCACACCCAGGCCTGATTATTGCCACACCTGTTCACAATCAAGGCATCACTTAAATAGGAGTTACTGTGCGATACTGTAGATAGATAGATGGATGGATGGATTGATAGATCGATGGATGGATGGATAGATAGCGGATATTTACTAAATGGCTTGTTTAGCAGCAAGACGAGCTACATAAAATAACTGCATAGATCTTCACAGTAATAAAATAAACAAATTATTAATAATAAATCCAAGAAATAAACAAAAAAAAATGGTTTTGTTGTAGTATCTGTAATTGGTACGCATTGGATGGTAGGCTGATTGGCGTGTCTAAAGTGTCAGTGTATGAATGGGTGTGTGAGAGTGTATGTGATTGTGCCCTGCGATGGACTGGCACCCTGTCCAGGGTGTGCCCTGCCTTGTGCCCGATGCCTCCTGGGATAGGCTCCAGGTTCCCCCGTGACCCTGATAAAGGAGTAAGCGGTTGAAGATGGATGGATGGATGGATGTATGGATGACGTGTCGTGCTGTTATGGGAAAATAATGCAATGATAATACAATATATTCCTGTGATTTAATTTTTTTTATCTGCGCTAATGTCAAAGCTGCTGTTACAGCAAATGAATCAACACTTTCAGCAGCGTAGTCCACTGTAAGGTTTAAAATAACACTACATGCTGTATTTTGCAAATTAATACATATAAAGTATAATCCCCTCTGAAAGTATTGGAACAGCAAGGCCAATTCTTTTTTTTTACTTTTCTTTCGTCTTTTTCTTCTATACATTGAAGACATTTGGGATCGAGATGAAAGAAAGATAAATGCCACAACCGATTTGAATTTCAGCTTTCACTTCCTCATCTGGGAAATGATGTCACCTAGACAAGTTAAACAACTTTGAACATGGCACGTATTGTTTGAACAGTCAACTTTTTTTATGCAATCAAATATTGGAACATGCAACGGGATAGGTGTTTCTTGCTGCCCAGGTGTGCCATGTTAATTCGAATGTTTAGACAATTAATAGCGCTAAATTTCTAGGTTTTGCTGTGAAGACTGCATTTGTTATATATATATAGCACCTTGCAACCGTGACTAGGAAGCAAATCATGCATGTTTTTTTTTTTTTTTTTTTTTTTCCCCACTTTCTTGTAACATTAGCTGATGCTTAGTGGAAGCCAGTTAAGGGGAATTTAATGTGGGACACCGTCTTCTATCAGGATGGAGGGTCTCAATTTCAGTAAAGCTGGTTTGATGGTACCGGCATGATGACCCTGATCTTATGAAACGTGTACAGTCCTCTCTGAAATGAATAGAACAGCCAGACCAAGTCTATTGTTTAAGTTATACATTGAAAGATATAAGGTGATGGATCAGAATTTGTTAGTGATGTCACTAACTGCTGGTTTGGGGTTTTCCTACACAGCTCTTTCATTGGCTGACCTGTTCAATGTCTGGTTCTTAGTACCCACCAGTAGTTTCTTTTTATATATTATAAACTGTACACGTTTCATAAGATCAGGGTCATCATGCCGGTACCATCAAACCAGCTTTACTGAAATTGAGACCCTCCATCCTGATAGAAGACGGTGTCCCACATTAAATTCCCCTTAACTGGCTTCCACTAAGCATCAGCTAATGTTACAAGAAAGTGGGGAAAAAAAAAAAAAAAGACATGCATGATTTGCTTCCTAGTCACGGTTTCTGCACGAGTAGTTCTCAGCATCTTGGTGAAGAACAAACGGCACGCCTTCCCAGCATGGTTTGCTAAGCCGATGGGCATGAGCTCGTGTCCTGGTGTTGAGATTCTCATAATGAGGAAGGCTGTGATCCCAAGCAGACTCGAAACGCGAGGAGGCCGAGGCCAATTAGACACGCATCATTTTCACAAAAGAATAAACCTCTGGAACAAGAGCGTGAGGAAGCACGACCTCATTACGCAGAGACCGAACACTCCATGTGGCGTCAAGTGAGTGACTGCTGCCTCAGGAAGAAGCTGTAATGTCTGCATCTGTGCTACAGTGCCTGCCCATGAATTAGCCAAAGCATAATCTCAGATTTCACTAATGAGGCATGCTGGGAAGTTCTGTGTAAACATTAAACGCAGCGTTTTAAACACAGCAGTGCTGACGCACACGCCAGGATGGTTGTGAGGGTTTGATGACGATATTACTCTTCTTGATTGTTGCATTTTATTTATTTATTTATTTTATAAATACACCCTGCATTTGCATCCAACACATATGCTGTAAGTAGTTCTGATCTGCAGAGGTATGTCGATCCTTTTAGCTCCAGTTTTTGTGCTGGCGTTGCTGGGATTTATTTGATAAGCTGAACCTTCATCAGACTCGAACTCTTCATCAAGCGCAGCCGCCTCTGCAAAATCTGCTTCTCTTTTTTTTTTTTTTTTCTTGTTGCACTTCTGACTCCGCTTTCAGTAGCTTTCTCAGCTTCAGGATTCTCTCTCGTTCTCTTGCACTCTTTGATTTCTATTGTATTTATGCATCACAAAAAATGTGAAACGTATTTTTTTTCTCTCTAATAAGTGGAACTTTTATATATTCTAGATTAATTTACACAGGAAGTTAAATATTTAAAGTCTTTTTTGGTTTCTTTTAATCTCTTTGATTACGGCTTACCGCTCACGGTAATCAAAAATCCAGTATCTTGAATATTAAATTCATTGTTTACACGCACAATGCAGTAAATATAATAACTCATATTTGAGTGGAGATGTATTATCTTTTATCCTTATTTCAGCATAATGGTGGGAGTGGTTTATTTTATATATTTACATTTATTCATTTAGCAGACGCATTTATCCAAAGCGACTTACAAATGAGACACACTCACACACCAATGGTAGCAGAGCTGCATGCAAGGTGCTAGCTTGCCATCGGGGGCAACTTAGGGTTCAGTGTCTTGCCCAAGGACACTTCGGCATGGGATCACCCGGGCCGGGATTCGAACCACCAACCCTACGATTAGTGGATTAGTGGACAACCCGCTCTACCGACTGAGCCACAGCCGCCCATTTAATTCAATTCATGGCGGGACCCTAGTCTTTTGTTCCTAATCAACTTAACAGGCCAAGATTATGGTATTCCATGGGTCAGAACAATGGCTTCAGTTTTATTGGTTTAAATCCTGGTGCATTAATACGTGTGTGAGAATATGAAGGATTGTACAGTGAAGTCAGAGTTTAAAACCTGAAACGTTTCTAAATGTAGCTTTTTTGTCTAAAACAATGATAACGCAAGTCGGACAGTCGGAAATATTTACAGTAGAGGTTGATTATCATGGGTAGTCATATAGGTAATAAACAAAGAGGATCATAGCAAGGATTTGGTTATTATTTAATGATCACGGTTTCATTCCACCATTATTCAACTGCCGGATGATAAAATAGCACTCTGTAGAACAAAAATCCTCTTTTTATGCCTCATGAACTAGACACGTTTCCAAGTCTGGTCTCGGTGGATAAATGTTTGAACGTAGATGTGAAAAATCCAAGACTTGCGTTCAAGGTCCAAATCAATTCTTGGAAAGTCTGTAATTACTGTACATCTGACCAGAGGCGTAACCATGCATTCTTTGGGGTGGGGACATGCCCCCCCCCCCCCCAATGTTGAGGAAATACCAATCTGTCCCCCCGATATACAGTAGAAAATATTTTCTATATCTCCCCCTTTAATGACCCCTGCCAACAGATCTGTCTTTTCTTCATCTATTCTATTTATTTGTTTATTCCTTTTTAATATATTTCCCTTTGTTAAGGAAAATAGGCATGTCCCTCCTCCAGTTGTACATTTGGTCACGCCAAGACTCAACACAAGATCGTTGATATATTTTATCAGCTCAGTCTGTAAGAAATGGAGACGGCAGACAAGTGTAGAAAAGTGCAGCAGAACATACGAGCTTTTATTCAGACAGGAAGTCACTAGATCCCTAAATAGTAGGTGACCTTATATTAGTATAGAAGGCATCATACCATGGCTTGGTTTGTTCTTAAGAACGCCAATGAACTGTTGATTTTTGCACACCCACGAAGTAGGCTAGGCTAACGTCAGGTCCGGTTTTTGACCATTAACGTTTCATTCACTTGAATATCCTCCCGCCGAGTTCGTTGGACCCCCCCAATGTCCATACCATGGGTACGCCCTTGTATCTGAGGTCTGAAAGCCGATGTGTACAGTATAATTTCAGTGTTAAATCCTCACTACGCATGTACCTCTACTCTGTTTACGGCCCTGTCAGAACTAGATCAATTTGAATTTATTGCAGCATGTTATTTAATGTCCCAGTATCAATTACCAGCGCCTAATTAATACGTGTGTAAAAAGGCACCGAGAGCCAATTTCCCATCTTTCATTTTGCAATTTCGTGTGTGCGATCCGATCTACTGTGTCTTTAAGAGTATTTAATTTTTATTTCAGCTGTTTTTGTGGCACACACACGCGCACACACACTTAAACCTGCTGATTCATTCTCTGCTCATTTTTCAGGAGCCATTTGAGATGCCTGAAATGAGCGGCTATCGTTTTGTCAATATCTGTTCGGGCGGTGTGATTGTTTGTTTGGACCGGCCTTGATTCATACAGTAGATCTTTTTAAAAACTCAGTGTATTTCTTCACCCAAGGAAGAAAACTGAGTATTTAAAGCAGCCCAAAAACCTCAATCGAATACGGATTAAGGGATATTAAAGACTCCATAATCATGAAGGGGGGGGGGGGGGGGTGGGGG
>JAFFST010045532.1:56440-74718 GCA_022414735.1 Noturus placidus
GGGGGGGGAGGTACGGTGCTGATTTGTCAACTTCCGTCCTTGATGACTGAAGCCAAATCTCAATAAAATGTCAAATACACTATCTATGCACATACTAACACGTTAGTAAAGGGGCAAAGAATCCCAGTAACATCTGCTTGTGCCTAATGTACCTCAAGTATCTGCATTCCAGCTCTAGCTCTGTTCAGCCCAGAGCACACCTCACCTTGGGGCGACGATTGTGTGGTGTCCTCTGGACTGAAGAATGGGTAAGAGCTGAGTATCTTCATATCAGGAAGTAGAGAAAATCTTGTGAATCGTGATGGCTGAGCCAAACACTATGGAGTTCGGTTAGAAGAGGAGAGGATCAAGCACGGATACTTGAGGTACATCCATCAAGGATGTATTCCCAGCTTGTGCCCAGTATTCCTGGAATAGTTTCCAGATCCATTGCGACCCTGACCAGGATAACTGAAGAGCTATTAATGAAGAACGGTTTCCTCCCCCAGTCCAAAGACAAGCATGGTAGTCTGATGGGCGTGTCTAAAGTGTCCGTTGTGTATGAATGAGTGTGTGAGTGTGTATGTGATTGTGCCCTGTGATGGACTGGCAGCCTGTCCAGGGTGTACCCCGCCTTGTGCCCATGCTCCCTGGGATAGACTCCAGGTTCCCCCGTGACCCTGAAAAGGAGTAAGCGGTTGAAGATGGATGGATGGATTAGGCATCATTGCTGGACTGCTGGATTTTTTTTTTTACCAATTTTTCTAACTCTCCCGTGTAGCATTACTTAATCTAGTTGTTCAGTGGTTCTTTTCCTTGCCTTTAATTCCATGGTAGATCCTTGGTTCTGCAATAGTTGCATCACTGACTGCTCGACACTTGCATTGAAAAGTCTTTAAAATAAAACTGTCTGTAAAATTAATAAATGGAAGTGGAATAATTCGATCCAGGATCTGCGTTGTTCATTGCCTTGTTCAAAGACCCATTTTACATCGCACCTTAGTCTATATATTTTTTTGCAATTATCTCCTCTACTATTATCCCCTGCTCCATAAAAATCGACCTCACATTTCCTCCAAATGCAGTAACGCAGTGGCCCCTATGGGCCGCCCTCTCTAAATAAACTTCTTTTCATTTCTCTGCTTTCCCTCATTGGACATGTTCAAACTGATTGATCATGGCTTTGTAATTGTATCCATGTATCATGGGTTTCCATCCTTTTGTGGTGGTGTTCAACCAAACAGCAGCATTGAGGTAAACAGTGCGCAAGTACAAGTCTCCAGCAGAGTACCACACTTCTGGAGCTGTGTGTTCTCCTTGGTGGTTTCCCAATCTGGTCGGGTTGCCAGATTTCACCCTGCTGTTGCTTCTTTCTACAACTGAAGGACTTTATGAAATGTCTTATTCAACAAATGAAATATTAAACAACAAACGTATTCAAATCGGTACAGGGAGAATAAACGGTCAGTAATTAATCACACGGATGGAAATCAACCATCACGGTAAACTGTACAAGTGTCGTCTTTTTTTAGTCTTTTTAGGGGGAAAAAAACAAGCCCCAAGTCAGTGCCTTCAGGATTCCGTGAAATCAATGAAACGCCGCAAAATTCGGTGGAGCTTGCAACTTTCCCAAAGATAAAAGGCCTCATTTTGTACGGATTATTGTACGTTTCTGTGGAACGAAGCTCCAAGAACACCAAGAAAGTTCGTAAGGAAAATACTCCGAAGGAAGGAAGAATTGGGAAACGAGGCTGGGGCTGATTTCTTTTTAGCCCGGACAGTCATGTCAGGTGATTACGCAGTGACACGCCCATTAGAGGTGTTCTGATATTTTTCACACTGTAGCATGTATAAATCCATCCCTCCATCCATTTTCTATACCGCTTATCCTTCACTTCAGGTTCACGGGAAACCTGGAGCCTATCCCTGGGAGCATTGGGTACAACGCGGGGTACACCCTGTGGACATTTGGACATGCCACTCATCCTACCATGCATGTCTTTGGATTAGGGGAGGAAACCGGAGTACCCAGAGGAAACCCCCGCAGCACGAGAAGAACATGCAAACTCCACACACACGGCGCCACGGTGGGAATCGAACCCCCGACCCTGGAGGTGTGAGGCGAACGTGCTAACCACTAAGTGGGCCCCTGTGTATAAATCTAGCCTATAAATTCCGCTATACATAGTGCCTCACTAGCAGCTGAATTAGTGCTATTGTGACCAAAGACAGCCGACATCAAATGTCTGGCAGTGTGAGAAAGGGGGGTCGAATAGGATGAAGATGAGCTTATGGAGCAGCTACGAATACGTTGGTGGTGATGCACAGCTAGCACAGCTCTGTGTATAGCTTAGAGTAGCTACATGTTAGGCTGGAGAGCAGCTTTTGAGTGGCCACACCCTCTCAAAATTAACAAGCGCTCCGAATAAAGGACTAAACAATTGGTTTGTATAACAGATTTATAGTGCATTTATACCTCCCGGGTTAGGCGTTCGTGTTCTGCCTCTGTCCCGTGTGCGTGGAGTTTGCACGTAGGCCCTCATCTTGCTTCATTCAGGGCTTTCCTCCGGTTTCCTCCCCCAGTCCAAGGATGTGCATTGTATGCTGATTGATATCTCTAAATTGTACATAGTGTGTGTGATTGTGTCCTGCAGTGCATTTGTTCCCTGAGGGAGGGTCCGGGGCCCCCATGACCCTGTGTAGAATAAGAAGTATGGCAATTCCATGTGAATTACAGACATGTCTGGAAGTTTGTACGTCATGGTCCTGACGTGATGCACAACCAGATCCCCATAGGGTTTGAGGCAGCACTTATTTAAACCAGTGTTGTGTTCTTTGATGCAACCTGGCAACCCATGGTGTTGTGCTACGGTGCTGAACTGAAGCACAGAGTGATGAGATGAAGCTCTCCATCATCAGCACGGTGTGTGCGCGCTGCGCCGGGCATCTCCACTGCTCGTCCAACTTTCTCTCTGATTTGTGCTCAGAGGACGCGGAATGACTGCGTCCACTCTCCGACTGCGGGATCTTTATTTGAAAGCCCACAGCCCGGCCCAAAGCCGTAGATATGAGACCTTTCTCCGGTTCTGGAAGAAGGTGATTGAAATTCCGCAGATGGATTTCGAGCGAATCGGAAAACACCACAGGGAAGTCTGACATCTATTTCCGTTTTTATTTCTTTATTTTTTATTTTTTATTATAAATACACACGCACGCGCGCGCGCGCGCGCTTTATTCTGGATCTTTTTGGGGTTTTTTTATTCCTTTCTCTCCCTCTCTCTGTCTCTCTCTCTGTCTCTCTCTCTGTCTCTCTCTCTCTCTGTGTCTCTCTCTCTCTCTCTCTCTCTCTCTCTCTCTCTCTCTCTCTCTCTCTCTCTCTCTCTCTCTCTCTCTCTCTCTCTCTCTCTCTCTGTGTGTCTCTATCTGTCTGTGTCTCTCTCTGTCTCTCTCTCTGTGTCTCGCTCTGTCTCTCTCTCTGTGTGTCTCTGTCTCTGTCTCTCACTCTCTCTCTGTCTCACTGTCTCTCTCTCTCTCACTCCCTCTGTCTCTCTCACTCCCTCTGTCTCTCTCTGCGATATGAAGACAGAAAGGAGGAATAATGTTTACGCGAAACGTGTCCGTGGATCTTTCATCCTCCTCCTCATCCTCCTCCTCATCATCCAGGTCGATTTGAACCTGCTACATGGAGCATGAGCACTAGTCCGTCCTGATTTTTTATTTTTAAATTATTTTTCTTCTTTTTTTTTTTAATTGCACTTCTTTTTCTTCTTCTCTCTTTGTCTCTTTTGGAGGGGGGTGGGGGGGGATCCAAGACGGATTATTTCTGTATTTGGATTTTCTTTGAAACTCCACTGAGGAGCATCAGGGAGGTGGATCTGAGAAAGTGGAAGCAGACAGCTCAACCTGGTGAGTTTTATTTTATTTATTTATTTTTCTTTAACTCGCCTGTTGGAAGTTAAACACGGGTGGAAATGTCCGTGCGGTGATGACGCGCTGTGCGGCCGCCTGGGAACGTGCGCTATTGTTTATTAGAAATGCTGAACAGATGTGTGCAGATGTGTTCGGGTGGTGTTCTAGATGCTGAAGTTCATTGCGCGGATTATTTCTCAGATCATCTCCAGCGGTGCGGTGGGGTTTTATTTTAAATCGAGCTGCTGGAGTTCAGAGAGAATTATTTCACACGTTTCTCTCTCTCTCTCTCTCTCTCTCTCTGTCTCTCTCTCCCTCTCTCTCACTGTCTCTCTCTGTCGCTCTCTCTCACTCTCACTCACTCTCTCTGTCTCTCTCACTCTCACTCACTCTCACTGTCTCTCTCTCTCTCTCTCACTGTCTCTCTCTGTCTCTCTCTCTCTGTCTCTCCCTCACTGTCTCTCTCTGTCTCCCTCTCTGTCTCTCTGTCTCCCTCTCTGTCTCTCTCTCTGTCTCTCTCTCTCTCTCACACACACACACACACATTTCTGGCTGCGGTGTGTTTGTGATCCTCTACAGAGCAACATGTTGCTGCGCAGTACATGCGCAAAGCTGCGAGACACGGCGGTGCTCACGGTCCATCTTCTCATCTCTCTCTCCGCCTCTCCGTCTCTCCCTCCTTCACCCGCTCAATTTCTCAATATCTCTCTCCCACTCTGTCGCCTCTCCTCTCTCTCTCTCTGTCTGTCTGTCTCTCTCTCTTGATATCTACTCCTGTCTCACGTCTCCTTTTCAGACTCTTCCTTGTCTTCTTTCTCTCCAGTTCTTCGCATGCATTTTTAATTTCATGCATTTCTTTCTGTCTTTCTATCCTTCTTAATCTCTCCATTCCTCGATCTCTCTCTCTGACTCTGCCTCCTCCTCCCCTCACTTTCGTTTTCTTGTATTCTTTTCATCTGTCTTCAATTCTTCCTCTATCTTTCACAATCCTTCATCTCTCCATTTCTCGATAGGTGTGTCTCAATGTGCCTCCCTGAATCTGCTCTCTCTCTCTCTCTCGATATCTACTCCTGATCCCACCATCTCTTCAATCTCTCTTGTCGTCTCTCTCCAGTTCTCTTTTTTTTTAATCTCTCGCTCACCTTTCAGTCTCTCTCTCTTTTTCTTTCTCTCTGTCTCTTTTCTCGTCTCTTCCTGTCTTTGTCTCTATCCATCTTTCTTTCCTTCTGTCTTCCTCTCTCCATCTTTGTCTTTCTGTCACTCACCCTCTCTCTCTGTCGCTTTCCTGTCTCTCTCTCTCTCTCATCTAGTCCTCTGTTGATCCCTCCTCTTTTTCTCTCTCTCTCACACCATTTACACATCTTCACCCCACTTTCTCTTTTTCTTCCTGTCGCCATCCTTCTTTTTTCATCTCTTGTTCACCCCTTCCCTCCGTTAATTTCTCTCTCTCATCTTTCAGTCTCTCCCTCCACCTCTCTCTTTATCCCTTTTCTCTCCCTGTTTCACTCGTGATCACTCCATCTCTCTGGCGTTCTCTTTGATATAAGACATGGTCCCTCTCCCTTGATTTCACATCCCTCCATCTTCCGCTCTTGATTGCTCTCCTTCTCCATCACTCTTTCTCAGGGTCTCAATGTCCATTTCTTTCTTTTTTTTTTATCCCGATATTTTCTTATCTTCTCTATAACCATATCTCTCCATCTTCTTCTCCTGATTTCAGCCCTCCCTCATCTCTCTTTCTGTCTCATCTTCGTTTCTCTATTTCTCTTTCTGACCCTTTCTATCCGTCTGTCTTCCTCTCTTGATTTCATTATTTATCACTGTGTCCGTCTCCCTTTCTTTCATCTCTCCATCTCGCCCTCTTTATATTTCTCTCTTTCAACAATCCCTCTCCTGACATCTTCCTCTGTCTTGCCATTTCTCATTCTCTCCATCCTAATATCCCTCTCTCACCATATCCCTTGTGAATTCCCATCTCTACCTCTCTCTTCCTCAATCTCTTGATTTCTCTCGCTTCTCCATTCCTTTCTGGATCTCTCCATTTCCCCATCCGTCTCATATCTTCCCGTCTCGTCTTCTGCCTTTCTCTCTTTATACGTCTGTTCACATCACAACCTCTCTATCTCCCAGTTTCCCAATCACTCTCTTTCTCAGCCTCCATCATCCCTTCTTTTTTATCTTTCCCTTTCCATCTTCCTCTGTTACCCTGTACACTGTCTCTCGCTCCCTCTTTCTTTGTCTTTCTCCCATTTTCTGTCTCTCTGTCTTTGCATCTCTCTTCTGCCCTTCTCTCTCTCTCGGTCATTGTATCTTCCTCTCTCTCAACAACTCTTGATTTCTCACCTTAGCACTCTTTCCTTCTCTCTCTCTCTCTCTCTCTCTCGATCACCATTTGCTCACACCCTCAATCCTTGTCTCTCTCCGTCTCTCCCACTGAGAGAAAATAAACCCATTATTCATGGTGAGCGCAGCAGCTCTCTCCTCATTTAGCTTCATATTCGGGAGGATTATGGATATTATAGATATTATTAGTCTGATAGTTTAATGTGACCTTTTCATAGACGGCATGGACGATGCGACTGTACTGTAAAATCATTCTTGTATTTATTTGCTTTTAAGCATTTGATAGTGCACAGTAAGAGTCATGTGTATTTGTGTTACGCTTTGTTATTGGCTGGAAAATAGAGTTAAAAACTAAAAGAAGAAGAAAAACGTAAGCCTTATGCTCATCTCATGCTCATGAATATGCAAAACCAAAATAAACTGCAATCACATTTCTTTCTATTTATTTTAGAGTTTTGATTCTGAGTGAATATTTTCATGCCATGATAATCAGCTCACCTTCTGTCATGGCTTATGATATCAAACCCAGGACACTCGATGCTCGCTGAAGCGTGTCCAAAATGAGGAACTATTTTTTGAGTACATTGAAGTACAGATATTCAATTTATGTCTCATGTCGATCACATTTTACACCACTCTGACTGCTCAGAAGGTCCGACTTCTAATCCGTTTATGGTTTCTATAGTAACCACTCCTTCGCAGGGACTTGTGCAGCGGATGCTCAACATCATCTAAGACTAATAATAAACTGATTAAAAATGTTATTTGACATAATTAAAATGACCTCTGGAGTGTGAATACGATATCAGACACTGCGTGCATCGTAAGGACCACCACATGACATGACAGGAAAGAACATCCACTACTTGGGTGTTGGAGACCTAATGTATTGGTGTTGCTGTCGTATAAGAGGAATAAAACGATTGTGGACGTGTTATTGGAAAATAATGACCGTCAGGGTGGTCACAGTAACGTCACTGATTCACATCACATGATTGTTTGGATTTGTTGAGTTCTCATACAGAGTTGAAAGACATGGGAGAAACACTTGCAATGCTCAAGCTTTTTTTTTTTTTTTGACGTTAAGTCTTGTAACTTTCCAGCGTAACGAGTTGGGACCACTTGCGTCTTATATAGTACTGCAGGTACGATATTTGACGTGTCACATCTACCTGAAAATCTTCAGTTAGGCTCATAATTATCACGTTAGATCTTATCCGGAAAGGTCCGGTGTGGGTGCAGGGTCTCATTCCAACCAATCAGAAGCCACACCTGAGTCTATTGAAAGACCGGATCAACTGATTAAACTGGTGGAATCAGGTGCGCTTGGTTGGAATGAAAACCTGGACCCGTACCGACCCTTTTGCGGATAAGATTGGACACCCTTGCGTTAGACTTAAACGTCATGTTATAGGACATCCAGAATGTTCTGGACGTGGAATAAAGAACCGATTCCCTCTGCTCCAGGCCTGGCGTGGCGCAGGATGGGCCGTCTCCTGGGAGTGAGCTGCATGCTCCTGCTCGCCCTGACCGCCTTCGTGTCTTCAGCCTCCCTCGTTCCCGAGGACTACGCAGCCGACGAAGCCGAGCACAACACCAACGACGTGCTGTTCGACGACTACCGCGGCAAAGGCTGCGTGGACGACAGCGGCTTCGTCTACAAGCTCGGCGAGCGCTTCTTCCCCGGACATTCGAACTGCCCGTGTGTATGCACCGAAGATGGACCCGTGTGCGACCAGCCCGAGTGCCCCAAAATCCACCCCAAGTGCACCAAGGTGGAGCACAACGGCTGCTGCCCCGAGTGCAAGGAGCTCAAGAACTTTTGCGAGTACAGGAGCAAGACGTACAAAATACTGGAGGAGTTCAAGGTGAGACGCTGGAGATTGGTTTTCATTCTTGTTTTGTGTTAAAGCGGAGTGTGCTTCCTTTTAAAAAAAAAAAAAAAAAAATCTTTTATCCTTATATATTTACTCCTTATGTCATGCGTTTACAATCTGATTCATTTTGTATTATACATGGTCCATTTGAATCATTTTCACTTTATCAAAATGACCAATGCATTGTTATGGTGAGCGACATGTAGTAATAATAATAATGTATATAGCACCTTTCTAACACTGAATATGACTGTACACATATACAGTAAATATCAAAATGGTATTCCATAGTTTGGGGACTATGGCACTAAAGAATCTACCCCCGCCCACCAAATTGATGTCTGTCTGTTCTTTTAGCACTACCAGCATACCAGAACTGGTGGACCTGAGAGTAACCGCTCAGGGGGATAAGGCAGGGCAAGGCTTATCAGCATAGATCTATGGGGATGTTTATATGTTGATTAAAGCAGTACATGACTACAGCTCAGCTTTCATCAATCTAGTTTCTGTGAAAATTTCAGGTTTGTATCTGGTCCCCCACCAGAGTATAACCGAATTATAATGAATTACCGTATTTTCCGCACTATAAGGCGCACCGTATTATAAGGCGCAGTCTCAATTACGGGGTCTATTTCAGTACTTGACCAATACATAAGGCGCATACGGTTGTTACACCAACCAAAGTCACACAACATTTTTACAGGAACTCAGTCCACACATAAGGCGCACCGGATTATTAGGCGCACGGCCGATTTTTGAGAACATTTAAGGCTTTTAGGTGTGCTTTATAGTGCGGAAAATACGGTAATTTGTTTGTTGCACCATCTTGCCCAGATTTTTTTTTTTTTTTAAAAAAGAAGTTTCAAACCTGAAATGTTCTGAACACACACTATGTACTTACCTAGGTACCCCCTAAAAAATTTAAGACAGAGACTCGAACCCTTCCCATTATAAATTGAGCCACAACGTGGGACTTTGAGCAATCTTGAGTTTGGACTGAAGTTCTAAGTCTAAGGAACATGAATGTGCAAAATGTTAATATATGGTCATATACCATGTCATGTGCTCCAAAGGTCGGTTGTTGTTAGAAGGAGCTAGGACCATCCTTATCCGAGATATCGAGCTTTCCGTAAACAGCTGTATAACTGACATGTGTGTGCCGTGACACAAAGGTAGCCGTTGTAGTTAAACCTGAGTAAAATATTAATCATTTATTTTTATATGTTGGTTTTGCAATGCCAATACATAGAAGTAATCACTCAAAAAAATTAAAAAACAGTCCAAGCAATCTTGGATGCGAGTGTCATCTGCATAACACTGGAAGCTAAGACCGTCATTTGTGAACGATATCTCTAAGGGAAATATGGTTAAAAGAAGGCGATGGAGGACGGAGGCAGGCAGACGGGTTGTTTTTTTTTTACCAGTAGATATAAAGTCGTGCCTATCTTTCACGCCATGAAATACTGATCAAGGAGACGTAGAATGTCAAAAAGTGTCCAAATCTGCACTGAGATCTAACAGAATAAGAAGAAAGAAGGCATGAGCAGAATGGAGATCGTTAATGACTCTTAGAAGAGAATGCTCGGTAGAATGAAGGACAGAAAGCGGAGTGAAAAGGTTGAAAGAGAGTGTTGAGGTTCTGTGGTTAATTCCCACATACTGAACATGCCAGTAGGTGGATTACGTGTGAATGTGCGTCTGTGATAACTGGTGTCCCATTCATGGTGTAATAATAATTAATTAATAATAATTAATCAATTTGTATAGCGCTTTTTACAATGGTACATTGTCTCAAAGCAGCTTTACAGAAATATCATTTTACATTTACAAGCGACTTACTAATGAGACACACTCACACACCAATGGTAGCAGAGCTGCATGCAAGGTGCTAGCTTGCCATCGGGGGCAACTTAGGGTTCAGTGTCTTGCCCAAGGACACTTCGGCATGGGATCACCCGGGCCGGGATTCGAACCACCAACCCTACGATTAGTGGATTAGTGGACAACCCGCTGTACCGACTGAGCCACAGCCGCCCTGTGTAATACTGCCACACACTCGGTGTTTGTGTGATAGACTCCAGATCCCTGAAGCAGTTACCGAAGATGAAGGAATGAATAAGCCCATATAACTCGAATTAAAATCCCCCTGACGAAGCTTTATCGGTGTACAGCCAGGCATCTAAACACAATGTGAGAATGACCTTCAGCTCCATTAACACCCAACACTTATAATTGATAAAGTAACGGCATTGATCAGTCTGCAAGGAACTTGATGAATACGTGGGGGAAAAAGCCAATCTCAGAATTTTTATTCATCAAAAATAGACATCGTTAAGCTTGATGCCGATCCGGAAAACGGTCCAGACGCTTTAGCCTACCTGATTTAAATCGAGGAAGTGTGGTGTCTGTGCCATGTGACTCGGGCAAACGTCACGCGATGAATGAACTTCTACGTTGTCGACTGCCCTTGCAGCATGCCAACGTGTGATGCCTATCTAAAGCTCATCCATCACCATAAAAAGCACTATCGGGTCCGTGCGACGAGCTGCAATCCACCTGACGAAGTAATCCGTTTGATTTCTGCGTGCATCAGTGAGCATATTTCTCCTTGTTTGAAATTTAGCTTGTCGGTATTGATTTCATCGAGATGGCAAGCCAATCAATCATGCACAGAAACACTCGGCGTGTCTAAAGAGTCCCGTCAGTCTCGAACAGACGCCTCAGCATTCGGAGTATAGCTTCGATGAGCAGTTTTCCAGTGTGCCAGAAACTCTTCAGAAGTCCATGTTCATGCATTAATGCCCTGTGAATGAATCATCGTTCTACTCCGCAGGACTTGAAGCTCATTGAGCTAAAAGGCTCTGTTCATTAAGAACACCTCCATCTTCGTGTTGTCGAAAATCAAAGAGCCATGATCAGAGCATGCAACTTGAGTCCAAAAGTTCTATCAATATTTATCGATATCTATCATGGGGAAAGTTTCACGTCTGGGCGCACGGTGGCTTAGTGGTTATCACGTTCGCCTTACACCTCCAGGGTCAGGGGTTCGATTCCCACCGTGGTCCTGTGTGTGGAGCTTGCATGTTCATCCCGTGCGTCGGGGGTTTCCTCAGAGTACTCCGGTTTGCTCCTTCAGTCCAAAGACATGCATGGTAGATGATTGTCGTGTCTAAAGTGTCCGAATGGGTGTCCAAGGTGTACCAGGGTGTAAAAATGAAGTCTTGACTTATTAGATATAGTTAGTACTGGCTTAGCAAGTCTATGCCACAATAATGACTTAATATCTCATTACTTTGACCCACTAAGTTAAAGTAATGAGTATGTAAATGGCACACTTATATAGTGCTTTTATCCAAAACGCTTTACACTGCGTCTCATTCACCCATTCACACACACACACACACACACACCAACGGTGCATGAGCTGCATGCAAGGTGCTAACTAGCCATCGGGAGCAACTTAGGGTTCAGTGTCTTGCCCAAGGACACTTCGTCATGTCACACTTAGGGTGGCTGTGTCTCAGTCGGTAGAGCGGGTTGTCCACTAATCGTAGGGTTGGTGGTTCGAATCCCGGCCCGGGTGATCCCATGCCGAAGTGTCCTTGGGCAAGACACGGAACCTTAAGTTGCCCCCGATGGCAAGCTAGCACCTTGCATGCAGCTCTGCTACCATTAGTGTGTGAGTGTGTCTCATTTGTAAGTCGCTTTGAGCGTCTGCTAAATGAATAAATGTAAATGTGGAGTCAATTCGGTTCGGGAATCGAACCGACAACCTACCACCTGATCTACAGCCGCTCAAAAGCACATCAAAACGATGTTCGGCATATCGAATCTCTTCAACACCCGAGCTGGAATGTGATTGTAAGGACAAATCAGTGGATCAGCTGCAGGAAGGAGCGATGCTTGATGCACATCAGCGATCACTAGCTCGTGTTTCTACAGACTTAATCAAAGACTCCTGCTCGAAGAGAATCCGTTTATATGATTATCAGCTCTATTAGATTACAGCTGGAACTGAGGACCGGGGTCCAGCAACCGGGCTAGCGATCAGATGAAATAAACACCACTTATCACTGCAATAGTAGTAGTATGCGCACATATAGTCAGGGCAGGACTGTTTACAGCTGCTATAAATGGGTTAAAACGATGATGTGCTTCATCACACCACCCTGTTGATTATTTTCCCATATCAGCATGACACAGGGTCTTTATGTTAATCTTATACTCTGAATTTACCGTTCATCTCAGGGGATGAATCGGAACAAACACAGGCCCTGTCCAAAATGGCGCACTTCAAGTGGACTTGCGGTCTCATGGCCTTCACCGTCCCAAAAGCTCTCTATTAATAGCCCCATCGCCCTCGTGGACTTAGCGCCCCATAGCTGACGTTGCCAAAGCGTGGACTCGGAGGAGGGCCGCAAGGCCGGAGGTCGCCATTTGGGACGGGGCAACATGGGTTTTATTTATTTATTTATTTTGTTTTCAAATGGAGTCATAAGGAAACATATAAGCGCTAGCCTCGCCGTCTTAACGTTAACTGAGTTGTGCTAAGAATTCGGAAATCGTTTGCATCGTCAAATATCGGACGCGTCCAAACGTCACATCACATATGGATCAGAAACCCCAATATTCACCCAAAATACACTTTCCTACAGCAGCAGGAGTCTCGTCTCATTCCTGAGGTAACTTTGCTATCGTAAATGGAAAAAAAATTTTTTTAAATCCAAGTTAATAATTCATACTGAAGGAATTTCCCTTGACATAAAACATGGAAGTTCATTTTGCTTTGTATACAGAAATACATTACATCGTGCACCGTATGGTAACATATTAAAAACGCTGAGTAGCACAGCACGTTTATGCATTATTAATATTCTCGGCTTTACAAAAACTTGGCACAAGAAAATACGTGTACATGTGACCCGAGAGTAAAACTCGGCCGTGTAGCTTATTGTCATAACATGGCGTTTCTTAATGCATTCAGGCGGCGGGAAGTGGAAGACAAAAGGTCGGGAGGTCGGGGGAGGAGTGTCACGGAAATGGAGCCAGTGCACAACCACCACACAGATGTCCAACAGCTAGTGCAAAGTTCAGTCTGTTCAGATTACTTATTTATATGGTGTCAATTTTGCTTCATCAATGTTAAATGTGAATAATTCCGCGGCAAGAGACGCTTCCTGAAGTGAATAAGCCTCTTGGCAATCACTGAGGGAGAACTTTCATTCCTTTAAGTACCCCGAATACACCCACCCCCCTTGCTGGATGATCTAGCAGCAAATTTTGTACTTCTTTCAAAATTATAATCCTTGATCAAAGTGGAGAAAGTGACATTAATAATCCGGCGTTGACATTGACAACCGCTCCTTTTTCACCGTGTAACTCGTCGGCTTCGATCTTAAGAGTGGCGTGCGATCGAATTCGTGTCATTCATGTTGTGATTTGGTGTTTGTGCTTGAAAAAGAAAATCCCAATATAAGGCTGCATTTAAAGCCTTCTTTATTTTTGCAGTAGCATCTGTGTTGGATTTTTAGAGAAGTTGTTAAGAAGTAGGCGGGGCTTATATTCGACATCGTTAACATCAGGTTACCAATCAGAATTAGCGATAAGAACTGGAACCGTGCTTATCGTGACTTCTGTCTTGTTTACGTGGCCATTTCCCACGTGTGACGTCACATGACATGTCATCTGTGGTAAATCGGCCGCGATTTCGAAGAACTGCAAGCTCCTGCGGATATTGCGGAGTCTCGCTTATTTTGTGTTCGTTTCCGCGATGGGAAAATTCTCGAGGGACCCTTTAAAGTACATTTACATTTATTCATTTAGCAGACGCTTTTATCCAAAGCGACTTACAAATGAGACACACTCACACACCAATGGGAGCAGAGCTGCATGCAAGGTGCTAGCTTGCCATTGGGGGCAACTTAGGGTTCAGTGTCTTGCCCAAGGACACTTCAGCATGGGATCACCCGGGCCGGGATTCCAACCACCAACCCTACGATTATTAGTGGACAACCCGCTCTACCGACTGAGACACAGCCGCCCATAATTAATTAGTAATTAATACTCTACTTGTACAAACACTTCCTCGTTATAACCAAAAAAATAAATCATAGAATCGAAATGTTTATAAAGTGAGAGATATTTAGTATCACAAATATATCGTTTTAGATGTTTAAACCCACATTGGCAAAGGCATTAGGGTTTTAGCCGGCTAACAAGAAGGGCTGCATTGAATAATTAACTTGGGCTGTGTGGCCATGTAAAGCACTATTTTGCTAATTAGGGGGTTTGGAATCAGCTTCCTTAATCTAACACTTAATTCATCCCGTGGTGTATAGCGTGAGGCTGATTAGCTGCGTGTTATGATGCATGCCATGATTTCAGCATTTTCCTCTCATAACCTGGTGCAGATCTGCTGTAACCTGGACCCGGACTTGATTGGCGTCCTGGTGCCAGGAATGGACATCCCAGCTCTGTTGAAATGAACCATAAACAATTGGAACAGACGGTTTTTGTTTGTTTTTTTTTTAAATAAAATGCAGTATGGGATTTCTGGTTTCCTCACTCGACACACTGACATTCCCTAGTGGACGTTTATCTTCAGAGGGGGGGTTCGGCACAGGGTTAAACGGGGTATGTCCAGAACGATAAAAAAAAAGGTGCCTGCTGAAGTTCCTGCTGCATTTTAGAACCAAGCAGAAAAATGGATTTGGAACAACTTTTCAACCAATTCCCATTCAGAACGGTTGACTTCAACATGGCCGCCAAGTATCAACAAGAAGAGTAGCGTGTTTATGTATTTTAGTTCAATTTAACTGTGTTTACGTGCTGCTATCACAACATACAGGAGGATAGTTGGATAATCAAAAGGCTAATTTATTTTTGTAGAATTCAATCAAATTAAAATTTTATACCCTACATCCTAGATTTAATGTTAAGTAAATGTGTTCTGAAAAACTCCAATCTCAAACATTTCAGCTTGAACACACAGTGCATCCTGAAAGTATTCACAGCGCTTCACTTTCCCCAAAATTCTACAAACAATTCCCCATAATGAAAACGTGACAGAAGTTTGTTTGAAATCTATGCAAATTTATTAAAAAAGAAAAAACAAAAAAAAGCACATTTACATAAGTATTACAATTACATAAGTGTTGCATAAAAACCTTCTAAAGGCTGCCATGTACTTCGCTAACGCTATGCTATAAGGTGGTAACTATAAGGAGGTCTCGGCTGATGGACATGGGCTTCCATGCTGTGCGCTCTGAGTTTCAGAATCAAGTTTCGGCCGAGCTGTCCATACAAGAACTATTATATCCTTAAATACTGTAATGTTGGGTACATGGTGGCTTAGTGGTTAGCACGTCTGCCTCACACTTCCACGGTCGGGGGTTCGATTCCCACCGTGACCCTGTGTGGGCGGAGTTTGCATGTTCTCCCCGTGCGTCGGGGGTTTCCTCCGGGTACTCCGGTTTCCTCCTCCAGTCCAAACACATGCATGGTAGACTGATTGGCGTGTCTAAAGTGTCCGTAGTGTATGAATGGGTGTGTGTGTGATTGTGCCCTGTCCAGGGTGTACCCTGCCTTGTGCCCAATGCTCCCAGGCATAGGCCCCAGGTTCCCCGTGACCCTGAAAAAAGGATAAGTGGTATAGAAGATGGATGGATACTGTAATAATGGACAATATTATTTTTGCATGCTTATCGGGCTGTTTTCTTTATTTCCGTCATTAACGGTGTACACTTCCTACCTTTCTGAGCTCTTATCAAGGAATATATGTATCTGTGTGTGTGTGTGTGTATGTCTATATATAAAGGAAGTTTAAACACCTATTGGCTTTCTCACCCATTTTATCAGCACAGCCATAATTCGAGGTTTCACTATGACTTTATATGCCTCTACATCAAACCCAGCAGGAATGACGAACCTCCAGCACAAAGCGGAGCTGAGAATACATTTCTGATTCGTCTATTTCGCAGACAATTTGGGCCAGGAATTACGTATGGCGGGGGTATCGTCTGCTCATTTGTGTCAAGAGAGAATGCCAATCTGTCTCTTTGAATCAGGCACAGAGAGCGCCGAGGTCCAGCTGTGAGATGGGAAACAAAACGGCATTGCGGATCCCGAGAACGGCTCCAATTAAGACGAGCCGACAGGGTAACCTTTGGCGAGGGCCAAACTGGCATTTAATTTGACGTCTCTCATCCAGGGCCACATTGGGGGCGGCTAGGGGGTGGGGAAAGGAGTGTGGGCGTCTGATGTGTCAGTAATTACTGCAGATTACTGTGAAGGTAGAGGAAATTTAATCCAGAACACAATACCAGTAAAACCCAGGGTCAGGAAACACTCAGTAAACACTTTATGCTGGTCAGGGTCGTGGTAGATCCAGAGCCACACCTGGGAACACAGAGCGTGAGGCAGGAATACGCTCTGGATGGGAACAGTTTATCGAAGGACACACACACACTCATACATGCCTAGAGGTAATTTAGAGTAGCAAATCCATCCATCCATTTTCTATACCGCTTCTCCTACACAGTGTCACAGGGGAGTCTGGAGCCGATCCCAGGGAACTCGGGGCGGTAGAGCACGTTCCACATGCCAAAGTGTCCTTGAGCAAAACACCAAACCCCGAGTTGCTCCCGATTTCATGAGAAACGACGTAATGCGAGCAGTCATAGTGCAGTGGTTAAGACACTGGACTACTGAAATTACAGGATTCTCCTAATTTCCTGTACAGAGCTTGACAAATCAGTTTATATCCTGTATAATACCTGAGGCCCAGCTGGTGGGATTCAGAACAAGTAGCTCATGCTATAGTTTGATTGCTCATAGTGCATGTTGTTTAAATATACGTATCACTCAGCAGTGAGTGAGGGGTTTTTTCCTGCTACTAATAAAAAGAAGAAATCCCAAAACGCTAGCCTACTGTGGGACCAGACAGCCGGGCTACTGAATCCTCAACAGTGTCTGATGGACCTCTAACCTTCCCAATATCCTCACTCCTGTATCTATCTAAATAATTTCAGTGTTGTAAATGGTGTAGAAGTCGGCGTCGGTGAGCTCGGATCTCTGGTGGCTTGGTATTTACTTGTTAAAGTGTTGTGCCACTCAGGAGTCCCGGTGGAGCCACTTAACACCTGGCCATCTGCAGCGAATAGCCTGAAGCATCGGGGCGAGTTCAGATGGCCGAGCCCGTGAGCGAGGGCTGGGACGCGAGCTCGAAACGATCTCAGCCAAGCTCGTGGGAGCTCCAGACTGAGAGGCGGTGATTAGAGTCGATGTGCATCTCGCAGTACCTCCACCCACAGAAAGAAAGAAAAAGAAAAAAACGAGGCGCTGCGTATAGATCTACAGCTTGGCGACCTCGGGGCATTCGGGCGCCGAATTAATCGGATAACTCTTGCCGCTCTCGAGGTGTTCGAATAGTCTCGTCTACGGTTATCGCTTGTGCATAGATGGCTGCGCTTTGCTTGAATGATTTTTCAACCAACACGTGAACTTCGATATGAAACACAGGACGATTCGTAGCACAGAATAAATAAATCAGCCAGGAATAAAGCTTAATGAGGCGGCTGAGGAATTACACCCGAGCGAAATGATTGATGGCTCTACGCTCAGCTTAAATGTCAGCGTCCACATCGAACACTCAAACCTACATGAACACACCCCCACACACACTGCCTTTCTTTTTTTTTTTTTACCTCTTCTCTCGCTCCTTTGTTAAACGCACACCACATCGTGTTTGAGTCACCGCTTACTGCTCAGAGAGACCCACCTATAAAAAGCACCTGAGACGTAATGCTCCAAATGCCGTCCCAGTCCGCTCGCCTGAAGAGCGTTTCAATTTCACACGCCGATGAGAATCAAACAAGTAGGCCAACACCAAAACTGGAGCTGTGAACTGGTTCTGATGAGAGAAAATCCCTAGATACCCATAAGGCACAGACATTTTATATTTGACATTTATGACACTTGTATCGATCAGATCCTGGAAGATCTACCAAAATATCGATGTCATAATGTATTAACACAGGATATAGTTTTCCTGTATTGGTGGGCGATATGATATCAGAGAGATCCTATCACGTATATTTCAAAACGATATGTATTATGATGATGTGTGTAGGTTTGCTAAGAAAGTGTTTATCAATATACAGTGTGTGTGTG
>JAFFST010045532.1:76554-120244 GCA_022414735.1 Noturus placidus
AAGGTATTAACTTAAGGGGGCTGAATAATTTTGCTCGCCCAATTTATCAGTTTTTTATTTGTTGAAAAAGTTTGAAATATCCAATAAATTTCGTTCTACTTCATGATTGTGTCCCACCTGTTGCTGATTCTTCACAAAAAATGACAGTTTTATATCTTTATGTTTGAGGCCTGAAACGTGGCAAAAGGTCGAACAGTTCAAGGGGGCCGAATACTTTCGCAAGGCACTGTATATATATATATTTTTTAAGTAGGAAAATACGAGTCATACTTTTAAGTAAAAAAAAAAACCTAATTATTTACCATCGAAAAATAGGATTTATTAAAATCGGAAACTTTTTCTATTGAATCAGCTTCTTCCTGAGTTGTTATATGTATAAAAAGATATAGCGACAACAACAGAATAGAAACGTCTGTTGTGAAGTATTTTAATCACAATATATCGATATTACTGTATAATCATATTTCCCATGTAACTCTATTGTAACTGATTGGGTAGTATAGATAATTTTTTGGTGAATATTGAATAAATATCAGCAGTGCTTTGTTAGCAAAACTTCAGTTAAGCTAAACATTGTGATGTATGGTATTTGTATCATAACGATATCTACAAGGAATCGCAGTATGATATTTTTGTCTCATCACAGTGAGTTATGGTTTCTGATTGGTCAGAAGGGGTTTTAATTCTATAACAGCAGCTCTATGCAGTGCAGCTTCTAATCACACGTCTATATATTAACGGTAAATGTCTGCGCTTATATAGCGCCTTTTAAGTTTAACGGTTCTGCAAAACGCTTTACACTACTCACCCCTGCCATCGGGGGTTAGTGTCTTGCCCAAGGACACTTTGGGATGTGGGCTGGGGATCGAATCGCCAACCCTACGATTAGTGGACAACCCGCTTTACCACCTGAGCTACAGCCACCCCAAATAAAGGGGATTTACCCGAGTGCATGCCAAGTCTGAGTTTGTTCATAATTGGACACGAGTACCCCAAATCCACTCACAGTACTAAGATTACTGATAGAGTCCTCAGTGCTTTTGGGAACTAAATGTAGCTAGCAAATCTGGGCTGTAGCTGTTTCGTAATCACGATGTGCAGGTGGGAAACGGGGCCAATTTGAGCATGTAAAGGTTCAACATCAGGAAAATTTGACGCGCCAGACATTCTCTCACCACTATAGAGTCGGAACAGCAGTGCAGCATCCACGAATCAATTAGAGATGCTTCCCACGGCTGCATTCTTCTTTCATTTTCCAGACTCAGAAACGGAGAACAATAGATATTGATGCACAGAGATTGCAAATGAGCCTGCTCTTGCAGTAAATGAAGTTCTCTGCGTCGTAAGGCGCGTCTATTAGAGCTTCCCTTCCTGGTTAAAAGTTTTCCCCAGCACTCATCTCACTTCTGCGCAAGTGTCCCAGTTTGGAATTAGTCCCCCGTATACAGGAGTAGAGTGGGGCGACCTGGTGCCCTCGGGAAATACGAGGCATTTTGCATCATTACGTGTGTTCTGCTTACAGCGTGTCTGAGCCAAGTAATCAAGAGCATGATGATTACTTCATAAATTGGTTTGGGAGTGGCTGAAATGAGAAGTGAAACATGCAGAACGGTTTGAAACGGGAAATATTGAAACATTGATGATTCGATTTCAGAATGATTGTATAAACCCTAAGTACATTAAGGACGGCAGTCGGAATCTGGTTTCTAAAGTAGTGGTATTTAAATCGGGGTCACGGTGGTGGTACAATCATGTTGGGCATTTCCATGGGTTTGCCGACTGATACCCTGCTTACCTGGTCACTGTCCATCATGGTCCTTCTATTGACCAGTGTTTCTCAAAGTCTAGTCTGTGATGCATGGCTGTGGTAGCATTGTATAAGATGTTACACTTAGCCCCTTGATTTAATTCAATTCAATTTTATTTGTATAGCGCTTTTTACAACAGACATTGTCTCAAAGCAGCTTTACAGGAATATCGACACGGTATATTGATATTAAAAGTGCGAATTTATCCACACTGAGCAAGCCACTGAGTGGCGACAATGGCAAGGAAAAACTCCCTAAGATGTTTAAGAGGAAGAAACCTTGAGAGGAACCCGACTCGGAAGGGAACCCATCCTCATCTGGGTCACAACACAGTGTGAAAGAGTTCATTGTGGATTTATATGAAGTCTGTTTGGCTTTAGAAGCAGCCGTAGTCCCAGCAGTCTGGAATTGGAGTAGATGAGAGCGCCATCCCGAGGTAGGCCATCCGAAACGGATCAGGCAGGTCCGGAGAGCAGAGAGGATCTCTAGTATCTCTATAAACTCATGTGTAGCTCGGCAGAAGGAGAGAGGGAGAGAAAAGATTATTAGGACTGGGATTTAGCATGATGGAAAGTCTAGTCAGGGTAGGCTAGAGTAAACAAATACGTTTTAAGCCTAGACTTAAACACTGAGACTGTGTCTGAGTCCCGAAGACTAATTGGACGACTGTTCCATAACTGTGGAGCTCTATAAGAGAAAGCTCCTCCCCCTGCTGTAGCCTTCACTAGTCGAGGTACCGTCAAATAACCTGCATCTTTTGATCCAAGTAGGCATGGCGTTGATGAGACGCAGTGTTGATAAGATTGGGGTGATGTGGTCGTATCAGCTGCGTTCTGGACTAACTGGAGTTTCTTTGTTTCTACTGGAACATCCAGACAGTACGGCATTACAATAATCTAGTCTAGAGGTAATGAAAGCATGAATTAATATCTCTGCATCATGTAGTGATAATATATTTCTTATCTTAGAGATATTTCTGAGATGAAAGAAGGCTACCCTAGTAATATTATCTACATGATCATCAAATGATAGACTGGAGTCAATAATCACTCCAAGGTCTTTTACTGCTGCACATGATGAAACAAAGTCCATCCAGAGTAACCATGTGATCAGAAAGATTACTTCTAGCTACACGTGATCCTAATAAAAGTATTTGTCTTATCAGAATGAAGTAAGAGGAAGTTAGTTAGCATCCAACGCCTAATGAACTTTACACATTCCTCATCTTTACTAAGCGGGAACTATATTCACTGATTAATACCCACCTTACCTGGTCACTAACTTGTTGGATTGCTGCCTCTTGGTTAAACTGGGGTCTGGAGTCCCGCAGGGATTCATGAAGTATATCCGTGTGTCTGTGTTTAATCCAAAAACGCAATAACTCCAAAACAACTAGGACTATAAATAAGTTCAGTGTGTCCTTCGGGGAGCGACGCTCAGGAACTAAAAGCTCCATGGCACAAATAAATTAATATTTAATCTAGATTATGTTAATTAACTCTGGAATTTATTTCACAGTTAATGGGGTCCCTGGTTGCCAAAAGTTTGAGAACTCCTGATCTAAAGCAACATGTTTACAACTTTAATAAGTGTGAGGATTATCTAGATTCAGATCTCTATGCTGCTTTATAATATATGGTGTATATGCTCAATATTTAGTCAAGGACAGAATTATATAGCAAATAGAAAAGATTTATGCAGTGACTGATCTTTAAACTATGAAGTTTATATACACTAGTGTTTAAGCACATTTAAATTATAATACAAAAATAACAATCTATTACTTGTGCATGTTTGTGCAAGCTTTGGTTTTTAAAAACTCCGATCTTTTAGTTTTTCCCTTGGTGATGGATGACGAAAGTGGTTTACTTATTAGGTTTCGGAGAGATAGAACAGATCCTGTAGATTTAACTGATCTCCGTTGCTCCTCGGACACGTGACGACCCGTCTGGTGGGTCTTCCTGATGTACTGTATGTACAGTTTTAATAGTATACATGTATATATGGGCGGCTGTGGCTCAGTCGGTAGAGCGGGTTGTCCACTAATCCACTAATCGTGGGGTTGGTGGTTCGAATCCCGGCCCGGGTGATCCCATGCCGGAGTGTCCTTGGGAAAGACACTGAACCCTAAGTTGCCCCCGATGGCAAGCTAGCACCTTGCATGCAGCTCTGCTACCATTGGTGTATAAGTGTGCTCTCTTGTGCTGTAAGTCGCTTTGAATAAAAGCGTCTGCTAAATGCAGCAGTTAGTATTTGTTCATCGGGATAATCGTAGGAAAACATTAATGATTATTGATGCGTGAAAAGATCCACTATACTGTACATTCATTATACATATTCATGGGCGTAACCACGCATTCTTTGGCGGGGTCGTATCCCCCCCGCAGTGTTGAGGAAATACCAATCTGTCCCCCCAATATACAGTACAACATATTTTCTATATGTCCCCCTTTAATGACCCCTGCCAACGGATCTGTCTTTTCTTCATCTATTCTATTTATTTATATTTATTCCTTTTTAATATATTTCTGTATGTTAAGGAAAATAGGTGTGTCCCCCCCTCCAGGTGTACACTTGGTCACGCCCAGACTCAACACAAGTTTGTTGACATATTTTATCAGCTCAGTCTGTAAGAAATGGAGACGGCAGACAAGTGTAGAAAAGTGCAGCAGAACATACGAGCTTTTATTCAGACAGGAAGTCACTAGATCCCTAAATATTAGCTGACATTAGATTAGTATAGAAGGCATCACACCATGGCTTGGTTTGTTCTTAAGAATGCCAATGAACTAATATTTGCACACTCACGAAGTAAGCTAACGTCAGTTCTGGTTTTTGACCCTTAACGTTACATTCACTTGCATATCCTCCAGCCGAGTTTGCTGGACCCCCAAATGTCCATACCATGGTTACGCCCCTGCACATACTCCATTATGTGATTTCTGTTAAAAACTGGCTGCACCAGAGCTAATTGATGGGTTGTACAGTGATGAAGTGAATACTCATGTCATCACAACTCTGGTTTGTATTTGAAAGTAATTTAGCAAACTATATTCATAAACGATGATATTATGGGCTATTTTATGTGGATTGATGACTTGATCTGAATGAAGTCCATTTCAGTTGCAAAACTACCAAATGTGTGTGTGTTTAAGGAGGGGATGAATACTTATGCATGCCGATACTTAATGCATTATCATTATTATTATTATTTTGTGAGCAGACAGGATTTAAGGAGCATGACTTATAGTCTGAAAAATACAACAAGTAAAGCGAATGCAGACAGCGCTGATACCTCGAAGCCTGATATGAGGCCGAGTCTTCTGCCCTCACTTGAGAAATCTGCTTTAACAGCTAGACGTGCAGATAAGCTTTTCCAAACATTCCGGTATTTGAATGGATTTATTGCTTTTCACCGTTCAGGGGAAGTGTGTGGAACTCGGGCGAGGTCACACAAAAATAGATTAAAAATAAACCAACAAACTTGACTGCCAAACAGTAAAGCGCGTGTCCTAAGGGACTTGTACATACTGAATTTGCATGCTATTATATTATTCAGACCTCCAAATTAACTACAGAGATGAGATCTACCTTGAAAGGTACAGCTTTTTGTGCAGATGTTACAGATGTATCACTTGCATGTGATTCTGAGAATCAGGCCATCTTATGCCTTTCCTTTGATCGCAGTAACAGCATTCTTAAAAGCTCTGTGCTTTTTAAGTCCGTTTCTAAAACTGTATCTCACCTGCATTGTAGGTTATATAACCCAGATCTCCTCGACGATCCTTGTTTTAACATAAACGTAGGTTTAACGGGCTGCACGTAATATTTTCATCGACTCTCCAGAAATATCTGGCAGCAGATCGAGTACACTCATCCAGAGAGCGGCAGTCAGCAGGGTTAACTGTCTATTCGTGTGTTAATAACGTTTTGGGATTCATGCTGCGCCTCATGATGACAACCGTGACAAATCCTTGATTGCAAGAGTGCCATCAAAGCACAAAGAGAGGGAAAAACATCTCTGTCACATGGTTAAGCTAATTGCCGACTGCTTGCCAAACAGGATGTAATTTCTGGTAAACTCCTTCCAGTAGTTGCGGTTATGACACTATGACAATTTTCCTAATAGACTGATACATGTGAGGTGTAATATTTGCGTCTGTCAGTCGTGTGATCATAGGCTGA
Source organism: Noturus placidus (assembly GCA_022414735.1). Lineage (NCBI taxonomy): Eukaryota > Metazoa > Chordata > Actinopteri > Siluriformes > Ictaluridae > Noturus > Noturus placidus. Next base: position 82,548 of record JAFFST010045532.1, read on the forward strand.
GTGGAATTATTGTGACACTTTTTTTTTTTTTAGGGAAGTAGTTCTACAGAGCTCTGTATTTATGAGCATGCTCTGGAAGCACACTGGGGAGTATGTACGTCTATCATGGCTCCAGCTACCCTGTACCTGCTTTATCCTGCTCCTCTATTGTCCATCACCCCAATCCTAGCCCTCCCTCTCTGTCCCACCTTGACATGGCCCTCTTCCACTTTGCTCCATCCCTTTCCCACACTTCTTCATCCCTGTCCCTCTCCATCCTTGTCCCAATCTGGCCCATCGCTGTCCCACTATGCTTCGTTCCTGTCTCGCCTTTCCCATCCCGGTCCCATTCTGCCCCCTCACTGTCTCAACCTGCCCATCCCGGTCCCATTCTGCCCCATCCCTGTCTCAACCTGCCCATCCCGGTCCCATTCTGCCACATCACTGTCTCAATCTGCTCATCCCGGTCCCATTCTGCCCCATCACTGTCTCAATCTGCTCATCCCTGTCCCATTGTGCCCTGTCACTGTCTCGCCTTGCCCATCCCTGTCCCATTCTGCTTAATTCCTGTCCCATTCAGCCTCATCCCTGTTCCAATGCACTCAGTCCGTGTCCCACTCTGCCCCATCTGTCCCACTCTGCCCCATCTGTCCCACTCTGCCCCATCTGTCTCACTCTGCCCTCATGCCTGTGTCATTTTGCTTAATTCCTGTCCCACTGTGCCCTGTTCTTGTCCTATTCAGCCCCACCCTCTCACTCACCCCATCATGCCCCTTTCCAACCTTGCCCATCCCATTCTCATCGGTATATATTTCACATGTTGATCTATAAGCAGTCGTGTTGTTATTGGAAAAGAAAACTTCGAGGTTGTAACAGTAACTCGGCTTCATCGCACCACACCGTAGTGGATTAATTTCCTCTAACTGCACACCCTCGAGTGTTTTATTCTTTACTTAACCATGTGTCAGGTGCAGGACAAACTGTTAGCTAGACCGGTCTCAGAGACATGTTCACACTCTTCATTTCATATCATATCTTCACGGCACGTCAGTGAGTCTGGTATTTGATAGAAACTAGTTAGACCCGGTTTATTGCTGCGATTATACAGCGACTCATTTCCTACATTATTTGTGCACTGATTTGTGAATTGGAAATCTTTCAGGGCCCAAATGTGTTTCCTATTTTATAGCCAGTTTTACAGCCTACTTTATAGACCACTTAATGAGTGTTGAAGGTATGGAGCGCATTAGCATGGCAGTATTTAATTTGTGTGTATAGCAGGTTTTGTGCTCGAACCTACTGGCTAAGAGCTGCTGAAGAAAAAAAATCTGGATGTTAATGCGGGGAAAAAAATCTCTTATTCATGCTTGTTGTCATGGTGACAACAGCTCTAAGTGTTCACAAAATCCGTGCTGTTAAACATTAGAAGAAAATAGGCTCCAAACCTATACATGCTAATAGCTAAGCTATTCACAATTAAGCTAGCTTGTACATAGGTTTACGTGTTCTATGTAGACAATGTAAAGGCAAGAAATACAGCTCATATGAGATAAATATCAACATTTCCCTCAGATATGGTGTTTAAATTCTAAGAATATGGCATTATATGACTTGTGCTTAGCATTGAGCGCTAACCAAATTTATATGTATTTAGTAAGACCTAGTAAGACCTTCCTGTAACAGATAATACTCTTGGAACAGGGAAAAGAAGCAGAGGCATGCTAAGGCAATACTTGATTGATCTTGAGAATTAGTGCACTTGCGGTACTTTATTTCCTTTATAGCATTGGCCTTTGGTGGCTATTTTATTCTGGTGACCTTTCACAAAGTGGAGTGTTTAAGTCTTTCTTTAGAGACTGTGACTCGAGGCTGTAAAGTATTAAATGGGAAACATTATATGGGCAAAAACTCTTTCATATTCAGCTCTGCCAGAGTGCACAAGCGTTCTTTAGCCTCTGAAACGAGCCTCACAGAGTTAAAGGGAAAGTTCACATGCCCCAGTTCCCAGCGGAACCGACTGCCCTTATCGATGCCGAGCAGACGTTTATTAGAGCCCGGGCTTTGCTTGGTGCCAATTACACAGTGTGAAGAATGAAAGCCATGTCCACTGGTGGACCAGTAGGCCAAGCTCCTACGATTCCCCAAGTCCAGCATAGTGACCTTGCTCAACATAAACACGTAGCCAGGTCCAGATCCGTGTAATTGGCATGCCGTGACACGCAGATACACACCTGAAACCGGAAAGGTCATCACACGAAGCGCTGTGAATGTAGAAAAGTCATACACTGCATAAAACTTGACCTGTCGTAAATAATCTACACGGTTTCTGAAAGAGATATAATCTTTACATTTACTTTTATTCATTTAGCAGACGCTTTTATCCAAAGCGACTTACTAATGAGACACACTCACACACCAATGGTAGCAGCTGCATGCAAGGTGCTAGCTTGCCATCGGGGGCAACTTAGGGTTCAGTGTCTTGCCCAAGGACACTCGGCATGGGATCACCCGGGCCGGGATTCCAACCACCAACCCTACGATTAGTGGATTAGTGGACAACCCGCTCTACCCACTGAGCCACAGCCGCCCACCTTTGACCGACTTTAATCTTCACCTTTGACCGTCAAAAAAGCCCTGACACTGGAGACTCCTTCCATAATAGTTACATAAACATCTCCTTACTTCAGGAAAGCTTTCCCATGTCAACGATTACACACATTCTTTAATCCGTTTATGCACAGCGTCTGCCATACACGTCCCTGTGAATGAGTTGTTACTATAGAAACAAGAATCCGTGATGGGGTTAATTGAAATTAAACGCCTCGGATTGTTCGTGGGGAAGCCGATTTGAAGATTTGAGCGAGTTTTTAATCACCGATTCAGCAGACGTGTGCACAGCTGAGCTTTACTCGAGCCCTGGTGTGTGAAAACAAAGCGCTTTTTTTTTTTCCACCAGAGTATTGCACAGATTACATCAGTAAACAACACGGTCGGCAAAAAAAAACATTTTCACGTTCCCAAATTTGCAGCCAGACGCAATTGAGAGTTGTTTACCCTGATTAACTCGCGGGGAGGATGTTTTCTTATGACAATAAGTAAATGTGCGCCGAACGCCGATGGGGATTATGTTTGTCGAAGATTTTAATAGGATCTCGAACAAACACAATCACGGTGCTGCGTTTTTGTTTTTTGTGGGGTTTTTTTTTGGTGGTTGGGGGTTGCAGATTAAATTAGATGGTGCTGATCTTTCAGATGGAATACAAATGACTTGTTTGTGAAACACCCGAACGGTGGAGTGAAATAATATTGACATTATATCAAGATCCGATTATCAGAGATATCGTTATATACAGTATTGGAACAGCAAGGCCAGTTTGTTTGCTCTTGCTATACACTGAAGATGTCTGGGTTTCATTCATCAAAAGATGAATGAGATGATGGATCACAATTCCATCTTTCAGATCCTGATATTTTCATCTAGACATGTTCAATAACTTGGAAAGTGGCATCGGTGGTGGCAGAACACCCGATTATTAGGTGAGCAAACTATAGGAACTTGCTTTGTGGTTGGATATCCCTTGCTTGGAGTAACCGCATCAAGCCGGTGACATCACCGATCACTTTTATGTCGCTTCTTTCAGTAGTTGTGTGTTTCGGGGGGGGTTCTCCCTTCAGAAGGTGAGATTCTGATCAGTTGGGTGAAGGTCTGGGGATGGACTTGTCCAGTCTAAAACCTTCCATGTTTCCCCCTGATGAAGTCCTGTGTTGAGGAGGAAGTGTGTTTTGGATCATTGTCTTTCTGCATGATGAAGTTCCTCATAAATTAATTCGGATTCATTTCTCTGTAAACTGGCAGACAAAATGTTCCTTTAACCTTCTGGATCCATCATGAATAAAGATGAGTGAGAATGTTCCAGAAGCAGTCATGCAAACCCAAGCCATGACACTACCTCCACCATGTTTCACAGATGAACTTGTATGTTCTGGATCATGAATAGATTGTTTTTCTCCACACACTGGCCTTTCCATCACTTTGGAAGAGGTTCATCTTGGTTCCAGAACTTGTGTGGATCATGTCAGTATTTCTGATTCTTACTGCTAATGAGTGGTTTACATCTTGTGGTACGGTACCTCCTCTATATTTCTGCTCTCAAAGTCCTGTTCAAACGGTGGATTGTGATCACCCTGCCCTGTGGAGGTTGTTGATGATGTCACTGACTGCTCTTCCGTGTCTGGTTGTTAGTACACCTTCAAAATGGCTTGCTTTTCTCCCATAGACGGCTCTCTGGTCTTTGTTGGTTTATCCTTTTTAACGACGAATGCAGTCTTCACAGGCGAAACCTAGAGCTCAAACCAAGAGTAGACATTTAGAGCTGTTAATTATTTAAACAATCAATCTAACAGGACACACCTGGGCAACAAGAAACACCTGTCAGTCACATGTCCCAATATTTTAATAGCTTGTAATATTCAAACAAAAGGTACCATATATTTATATACACACACACACACACTCACAGGGAAGAACCCATGAAGAACTGTTGTTCTGTCAGTGTATTCACAGAGCACTTACTCAACAGAGTGGTAATAGTAACTCCGCCCATCACACCACCTTTTTGTTGATTTTTTTTTGCTATAACAGCATGACATGGAGTTTCTTTGTAGGTGTGAAAACATGAGTGTGTATGGAATGTCCTGTGAAGCTTTCTCACAGCAGTGTGTGTGTGTGTTTGTGTTTCTCTACAGCCGTCTCCGTGTGAGTGGTGTCGCTGTGAGCCGAACAGCGAGGTGCACTGTGTGGTGGCCGACTGTGCCGTTCCTGAGTGTGTTAACCCGGTGTACGAGCCGGAACAGTGCTGCCCCATATGTAAAAACGGTAAGACCCACTTCCTGTTTCGTGTCACAGAAAACCATATAGGACGGATGCGTGGTTCCCAGCAGGATTCCATAAAGCATAATGTTTATGTCCTGATCACAAAATCCGTTTTTGAGTCATTATATTTGTACTGTAAGGTCTAATGATGCTGTTGCCATGGTGACACGGTCATGTGCACAACGCTAACGTGTTAGAAAGGAAACAGTCGATTTTCTACACCCCGTATGTACAGAATTTAAGACGAAGACGACTAGCCGTTCAGTTAGGATATAAGAAATGACACCCTATAGAAGGAGAAAGATTGCACAGCCCTGTTCGGACCGGGTTAGTTTTACACGGGGCGGGGGAGGGGCCGTATAATTATTACTGGAATCTGGATATTAAATGGTAAATGGCGCACTTGTATAGCGCTTTTATCCAAAGCGCTTTACACTGCGTCTCATTCACCCATTCACACACACACTCACACACCAATGGTAGCAGAGCTGCCATGCAAGGTGCTAACTTGCCATCGGGGGTAATTTAGGGTTCAGTGTCTTGCCCAAGGACATTTCGGCATGTGGAGTCACATGGGCCAGGAATCGAACCGCCAACCCTACGATTAGTGGACGGCCCGCTCTACCGACTGAGCCACAGCCGCCCTTTTATTATATGCTGATTGTACGTAAAAAATTACGGAAGGAGTCTCCAGTGTCAGAACTTTTTTTTTCTGACATCTTCAGCACAGAGGAGTTTACACATTAGTTTCTTTTGTAACATGACACTGCATACAAGAGAAAGAAACCGAGAGGCTGGCGATGGAACAAGAGGCTGGTGTTTATGCCGCTATAATAATATAATATAGAATTGACACATTTCGCAACATTTGTAACTGTAAGGGGATAAAAAGTACTACAATTGGAAAATATTCTTCATCGCACAACCCCGTTGTTTATTTTCTTTTAGAGACATGATGCTTAGAGTTTTACGCCTTACGCTATACAGTGGTAGGATTGAAAGGTTATGGAGGGTTGACCTTTAAAGTGCACACAATAAAATCTCAAAAGAGAAAGGACAATTTGAGCGTGTTGCGATCGTGTAGCACACTCCCTCCTAGACAACCTGCGAACGACGGTTACAGATATACAAACGGCTGGATGTTAGCGCGACGCATTGACGAAGCGCACCGCTGACGGATACGGAGGGAAATGAATCAGACGGCCATGAACATCGTGCGTGAGTGTATAAATCTACACAATTGACCACAAGCCAGAGAAAGAATCGCTGTGGTTAGTTCAGACTAAACAGAAAATATATACGTATTTGCTGAATTATGACAGAAATCATTACGTTATTGATCGTTGCCATGGTGAGTGGGATTAATTAGCCCGTAGCTCCATCTCTGATTTCCTTGTCAGCAAAAGTCCAAACCCAGAATTAGAAATATTGGATTCCAATAGCCGATTAGACAGCGAGAGAGAGGCCTGAGTCAGCTGAGGTGTTATCTGTACACGAGGAATCGAATAAAGGGGGCACAAAGAGTTTAACGTTGCTTCTTTGAAAGAGCGTCGGATCACGTCATTAGTGATTAACTAGCGTGATTGTTTTTGCCGATGGTTCGCTTGTAAGATTATATATTGTGATAACATGGACCATATCAATGTCCTCAAGTGTCACGATATGCTAATTTTGTCATATTGCCCACCCCATTAACACTCCTGTGTGTTTGTGTGTGTGGGAGCGGAGTCATCATTGATTACTCCATATTTAAATAAACAATTCAATTGGTTTTCTATAGCAGGTTGAAGAGCAGCCATAGTCACAGAGCAGCTTTACAGCATTGCAGATGTGTAAAAAAAATAAATAAATACCGTATTTTCCGCACTATAAGGCGCACCTAAAAGCCTTAAATCTTCTCAAAAATCGGCCGTGCGCCTAATAATCCGGTGCGCCTTATGTGTGGACTGAGTTCCAAAATCTGTAAAAATGTGCGATTTTAGTTGGCGTAACAACCGAATGCGCCTTATAACACGGTGCGCCTTATGTATTGGTCAAGTACAGAAATAGAGCCCGTAATTGAGACTGCGCCTTATAATAAGCCTTATAGTGTGCCTTATAGTGCGGAAAATACGGTAATAAAACATGAGAGACTCGTATTCTAACTGTAGCTGTAAGATCCATCAGATGTTGCCTTGGAGCTCAGTTTGACCCGCAAGTTCTTCAACAATCATCAGTATGCTGTAAGGTGTGGTAGGTAAACAAGACATCCCCACCCCCCCCCCCCCCCCAAACACACACACACACAGACGTAGCCAGAAGCTAGTTGCGGGAGCTGATGTGGGCAGACAGGACACACTCACGGCATTCCAGGAGAACATATCAGAGCTGCTGCCTGAGGGAATCAGTCAGTTCACGGATTCTCGCAACATGAAGAAAGACGAGTATTCAAAGCTTAACTCTAAAGCATTCCGGCGTGTCGAAGGGCCTTTCCCGTAATTAATTTCCCGCATCTCGGATAATCGTATTAAGTCTCGCATGGCTGCATCGTGAGGGGAAAGAAATGTACATCTGTTTAAAAAAAATAAAAAAAGAGCCTGTGAGGAAATGAAACATCATGTCCAACTTCATCACTGCTCTATCTATTCACATCTGAAGAAGCGCCGCTCTCGGACGGCTTACCGCAAGCTGTCATTTAATCAGGTGGAGACTGCGTTCATGAGACAGACCGAGAGACGCGTCGGAAGTCACTCATCACTGCAGCGGCGGAGCTGACAGAAGATCGACACCGACATGGAGCACGCCAAGCCTTAGTCAGTCAAAGCATTCACATGTGGCAGCATCTTCTACAGCTCGACTCATCATTTCCTGCTGTGTATAGCTCACATGCCCCCCACACACACATTTCTGTATTCTGATTGGTCAAAAGGTGTTGATTAATTCTTTAAAACAGCAGCTCGGAATAGTAGAATCATTTCCGCCAGCAAGCGTACACACCCACGCTGTACCATGAGGTGGTATGCTTCAAATCATGAGCAGCTTCTCCATACTCATCATCTCGTCCTGCTATGAGATGCTCTTTGTCCAAACTCTAATCTGGTCTTGCTGTTTCTGAGGTTTACCAATGGTTTAGGTCTGGATTTAAACCCTTTGTATTTACTCTGGTGAAGTCTTGATTGTTGGCTTTGACACAGATACACGTACATCCTGGAATGTGTTCTTGATCTGGCTACCTGTTGTGAAGGGGTTTTCTTCAGCACGGAAAGAATTCTTCTGTCCTCTACAACAGTAGCTTCCAGTGGTCTGCCGGCTTTTTGTTTGTGTGTTACTTTTTGCTTGAGCTCATGAGAGTTCTTAGTTTAAGAATGCAACAGATAGTCGATTTGTCCACACCTCCTGAAGACGAGACCGAAGGGAAGAACCCTCCGAAACAAACAACAACTGAAAGAAGCTGCAGGTAACAACCCGGAAAAGTAACACAAAAGAAAAATGCAACTGTCACAGGCTTGATGCAGTTGTTGCTAGCCAGGGATAGGCAACCAAAATATGTCAAGAGTGTTATTTACTTTAAGACTATCTGTTCCATTACATTTGCTCACCTAAAGATCATTTGGTCTGCCACCAAAGGTGCCGTGTTCGAAGTCGTTTAACATGTCTAGATCTAAATATCAGGAAATAAAAGCTGAAATTCTGATCCATCTCAAACCCAAATCTTCAGGGTATAGCACAAACAAAAGAAATGGCCTTGCCGTTCCAATACTTTCAGACAGGACGGTAAGTTCTACTGCACCACTCGCAGAGATATTACAGTATAATTGTAAAGTCTGAAACTACATGACCGTCTGTTGCTCATTAGCTACAAAACAAGGCACGTGAGAAAGAGGTTCATATCCATGACGAAAGGATTTAACGTTTTCGGTTCTTGAGCACGAGCCAAAATGATGCGCTGTTCTCGCGTCCAAGGGGGACAAGAAGATGGTTTTGGCGGTGTGGAAATCTAGTCGGATTTTTCTCGTCTCATCCAAAAGACGGTGCTGTTTTTATAGTATAGTGTCCCCTTCACTATACTGGCGCATTAGGCTCAACACAGACCACATGGTGAGCACCCCCTGCTGGCATCACTAATACCACTTCCAGCAGCATTCTTGGCTTCCCCCAGGAGGTCTCTCCAGGTACTAACCAGGCTCAACCCTGCTTAGCTTCAGTGGGACACCAGGTGAAAACTGCAGGTCAATATGGCTCAGTTTATCATTTTATTCTTGTGTTGTCCTTGTATCAGTTCATCAACTCTAACGATGAAAGTCGGCCTCTCTTTTCTGTACTGCACTCGTACTCAACAAAATGATGAGAAAGATGGTCACCGTTACTCACGCGGTAGAACAAATCTGCACAAAATGTTGCTTTTACATTACATACCCTGCACGATACATAACGATAACGTAAACAAACTGATTTACAACCAAAAAGTTACCAAGAAACGTTTTTAGAAACGAAGAATTTCCAAACGTTGAAGCAATGGTGACAAATTTACTCCTCATATGAAATAAATACTTGCCATAAATGCTTGCCATCCCCACAAGGGTTTTCTTTAATAGAAGGATTGGCAAAGATCTTCCTGCTGTGATCAACTTTTGTGGCTGTCTGACAGCCATCTTGGATGACAAGAATTTTAGTTGCAGTTACAACTGCTCGCCACTAGGTGCAGTAGTGTCCACTGTAGAGGCTAATACGCAGTTACACCATTGAAAAAACCTTCGTTAAAAGAAAGCAGCTATTGAATAGCAGTGGCCACCATGTGTCACAGGGTTAAATATGCCAAAATAATAATTAAGTATAGTAACATCATACCATTGCTCATTTAATTTCCACCCTTGAAGCCAACTTTCTGGACAACCCACCAACTGCTTTTTAAAGAGCGATTTGTTCTTCAGTGCAGCTCTAAAGTTCCTTGAAAGTGTAGCGTCATAAATAGTAAATTTATACTAGGCTGGAAGTACAGTGACTACACTCCAGACTACGGCGGTTTCACTGGCGTTTAAACAAGTGCCTAATGGTTTCTGAAGAAATAATGCAATTTGTCATGTTGGCTTTTTAAAAAATATACAGCCTCGAGACTAATTACCAGACAAAGTCACAGCAAGTTTACAGAAAAAGTGTGGCAGGAGATCCGAAGACCTGGAACACACAATAAAAATGTACTAGTCTCTATGTATTGTGTAAAAAGGAGGCGGGGGTGGGGGGTCGACTGCTGAAAATATTATTACACTCTGAATACCGGGAACTTTCTCTGTGACATGCTTTCATAACGTTAGCATGGATGCTAGTTAACCACTTTTTTTTTAATTTATATATATATATATATATATATATAAATTAAAAAAAAAGTGGTTAACTAGCATCCATGCTAATATCATACTGACGCCAAGGGCTTTCTGGTGATTAACATTAAATGTATTGAAACGTAAGAATAGTCTACCTGGAAAACGAAAAGGAACGATTCTCGAAACACAAAGCAAAGCCATGAGTGCATTCGACTTCCCTCAGCGTCATAAATATAAAATAAAAGTCTCATGAAATAAGCTTTCTGAACAAACACGCACACGTTAACACCATCTCCGTATCTTCCAGATATACAGTACACACCACTATCATCATCTCCACCACCCAATCATCATCATCATCATCAACCACAACAGCGCGCTAAACACAAGGCGGAGAGTGAACTAGCAGGTGCACGGCGTGATGGTCGTCGGCGTGATGGTGCTGGCGTGCGAGTGCTGAGCACCGATGACTTTTCCGAAGAAAAAGAGCTTTTCATTATGCTTTTTCTCCCTTTTCAATTTCTTAAGAGGAGAAGAAAAGGCAGGAGATGAAAGAGACCTTGAAGAAGCTCCACAGACGGTGATGTATGAGCGCGAATTCATATCTGATAAATTCTACCATGTTCCGACAAAATGTGAAACTTAGATTAAAAAGTCATCAGATCACGCTTCAGCTCTTCAACGCGTGGAATTTTATTTGAAAAAACACCCCGTGGATGTCCTCTGCGAGGGCGACTTGGACTCGGTGTGAGGTATTAAAATGCTAATAACGTCTAGCCGATGGTTTTAGAAGCGTTTGTTTGTTGGTGTAAAAGCTGCAGGACTAAATGCATCTAGGAGACTGATTATACTGTACCTGATGAGATCTGGACTGTGATTGGACAGAAGGCGTTGAGTCATTGTCTAGAACAGCAGCTCTGACAGTAGTGCAGCTGCAAATCGCTCATTTATTTTATATTATACGTCATCATAAGTGGCTTAAATATGTATATTTAATGAATGAAACACTCAGTGTCATGCTATTATAGGAAAATAATCAATGATGGCCTGGTGTGAGGAGGCGGAGTTACTGTTACCACCCTGAAGTTGATTATTTTCCTCTAACATCACGTTCCGAAGGGATTAATTCTTATATTCTTCTTCTACAGCAGAGGTCAACAGGGGGTCCGCGGAGGTACTGCATGGGGGTCGCGAAAGTTTTGGTACAGTTTGATATAACACAATTTCATACAATATATATAATTAGGGCGTCCCCGCTCCATCTCGCCATCAGTTTGGGGGTCCTTGGCCTGGAAAACGTTGAAGACCCCTGATCTACAGCTTATTCAACTTTTATTTATTAAAGAATGATGCATGATATATTTTTTATTTGTTTCTTTAATGCTGAGACAATATAGTTCTTGTTTGTTTGTCTCTCACTAACTTTTTTTTTTTTACTTCTCTTGAACTTTAAAGTTAATTAAGTTGATTTCCATTTATTTATTTATTTATTTATTTTAAACAGCTCGTCATGTTGCGAAGAAACCACAACGATCGAGTTACAGATTGTTACCCTGGAGACTCCTTCCATAACTGTTAAACTTCGCCTCATATTTTGAATGTGGGTCTATCCAGCACCCAGTATATGTCGTTATGGAAGTTGTGACTATAGCAACGGTAACGTATTAGAAAGCGGAGCGTTAATGAATATAAAGCGTGCGATTTTTGCAGCTACACGACTGTCAGAGCTGCTGTTCTAGAAAATGAAGTGACACCCTCTGGCCAATCAGAATCCAGAATTCAGCAGCGCGTTATAATAAGCGCTGTTACTGATGGATGTGTCTAGGGTAGACTATAGTTTTTGGACCGAGAGACTGTGAAAGAGACGGTGTTGACCGTGTCAAGTACATTACAAATCAAAGAACTTGTGTGGAGAATGTTCAGAGAGAGAGAGCGAGAGAGGGAACTCAACAGAGAGTTTAAAAACAAGCCCGCTAGTGAGTACCCGTGAAATGGATCTGTGCGCCTCAAGTCACTCCGCCATCTCGTCCAAAAAAGAAGTCCTCCTGAGAGATATCTGTCTCATTACTTTGTCTCTCTCTCTCTCTCTTTCTCTCTCTTTCCCATGCGACAGGTCCGAATTGCTACGCCGGAACGACGATCATCCCGGCCGGCATCGAAGTGAAGGTGGACGACTGCACCATCTGCCGCTGCCACAGTGGGGACTGGTGGAAACCGGCGCAGTGTCTGAGGCGCGAGTGTCTCAACAGCCAGACTTCATAAAAACTCTTACGGGTAAAAGAGATGGATAGAAACGTGATTGACAGCAGCGCCCAGACACGGGGGACCGCCCACCTCGAGGACACCTCGGGAGGGACTGACCGGCACGAGCACAATACGGCTGGCTAAAGTGAGGCTGCTGAGAGACACACACACACACACACACACACACATACTGATACACTTTACAGCTCGGAGGTGTTGGAGTCATGGAAACATCAAAAGACGCTGTTGGGGTTTTGTTTTTTTTATTTTAATGGCTTCATTGTGGGTTTATTTCTCACGTATGCTGCTCAAACACAGACTTGATCTAATTCATGAATCCATGAGGGATGATATTTATTTATTAGACACGATTTGGTGTGTATCGTGACTGGATACGAGTGCATTTCAACCTGGGAGTCCGTCTTTAATCTTCGTTGCATTCACATGAGTGGGTTTCGAAACTTAAAGCCAGCTGTACACTGTGTTTTTACTGTAAACAAAAAAAAAAAAAGAATTTGTTGGTCGAGATCGCTGATCTTTCTGGAAGGGTGTGGAATTATTATTATTATTATTATTATTATTATTATTTTAATAAGAACTCGCTGCTACGACGCTCGTCTACAATCCACCAATGGGAGGATGGAATAGGATGACGCCAGACTCACGGGACAGCTAGAAACATGGTAGTGGAGGTGGCGAAACACAACATTACTGGACTTAAACTATCCTCGAGCTCACTTTTTTTCAGCACGAGCAGATTTCCAGTTCACGCCGATTTGTTGACGTTAAACAGATTGTAGTTATTTTTTTAATCGCAGGCTCTTGGTCCTATAATCAGACCTGGAGAACGCGTTCCCGCACGGTCTGTTCTAGAATTCGGCAAAGATTTGATCAAAGCCTTCTGAAATCGCACAGTCTAAACCGGGCTTTAGCGGTACCGTGGTACTGTCCGTCTCAGCCGCAGCGCTGCGTCACCAAATATCAATAAGAGCGCTGCTCTGATGTTCTGCTGTTTGTGATTCTGTCAGCGTTATTTCCTTTTCTTTCATCACGAACAAGCGAGGCTCGTGCGAAGAGCTGGTACTGAGCTTTATCGCTAAACATCTCTGATTAATACTGAAACGCTGAGCTGCACTGTCGGAGGAGGAATAAAACAAGACGAGAATGTCATACTGTAGGTGCTGCGCAGTAAACTAGTGATTCGTCACATTAAATCACGCACCTTATGATTGTAATTGTATTATTATTATTATCTCAGTTATTCAGAAAGACATTTATAATGACTGCGCCAACTTTGATCTCAGTCCGTAGGTGAGAAATTTGATTGGCAGGGAAAATCTGGAGGGCGGGACTTGGACAAAAATATCATATCACGATATTTCAAGGCATTTCTGCGAGACATGTGCATGACGGTATACAGCCTAGGTTTCCTAATAAACTCTAAATAATGTATTCGATTTTACTTTTATTTATCGCCTACAGAGAATATTATTTAACACCGTAAATGCTGAAACTGTTTATATTTTTCAACTGTAAACGTACAACCAATGGACAGCTTTCAAGTCAACAGTGTGTTATTAAAAAAAAAAAAAAGATATCATGATAGCCACAATATTTGGGGAGAAGTATATTATGACCGGACATGGATCATGATACTGATACTTTGTTATGTTGCCCAGCACTGGTGGGATTGTAAACCCAGGAAAAGCTCTTGAATGAGAACTAAGTGGCGTTTTCAATCCACGTAGACGTTAGCAAAGTAAAAGCGTCGGCGAATGACGTTATAGAGGTCACTATTGGGTAGTTCGATCTGCAGTGAAGTCGGGGATACGCTAGGCGAGTCAGGGTACGCGTGCGTCATGTCCCGATGCTTAAAGTCGCATCGTCACGAAATGATTCCGTTTACACGAGCGGCCATCGAGATAGCTAGCTGAATACGGAGAACAGCGAGCTTAGCAAGAGCCTTTTACTGATATTCTTAACTACATTTACATTTACATTACGCTTTTATCCAAAGCGACTTACAAATGACACACACTCACACACCAATGGGAGCAGAGCTGCATGCAAGGTGCTAGCTTGCCATCGGGGGCAACTTAGGGTTGAGTGTCTTTCCCAAGGACACTTCGGCATGGGATCACCCGGGCCGGGATGGAGAAGCCTTAACGTTGTGTAAAGATCGGTCCGAGGATGTTACATACAGCACTCCAGCTGTAGAGTTTGTAAAAAAAAAAATAATAAATAAGTGTCTGGAAAGCGTCTGTCGTGGAAATTCCACCGCCTTTAAAACGAATAAACTCAATGTCGTGTGAGAAAACGCACACTGACTAACGAGCTAATGAGTTACTGCGCCCAGGGGTGGGACATTCTGTATACATACGGTTCTAGAGAGCATTTAATTGGACGATTAGGAAGTTCTGCTTAGATATGGATCATAAAAAGCTTTCTTTTTTTTAATCACTTTCCCAGAAGGGATGAACGATCACTTCCTACGAACTATAAATGAGAATATTTTGATAATTATTTTTTATACATATAGTGTTAATGTCTGACATCTATGTATATGAAAGTTTACTGTTGAATGGGAACCAGACGAAGACTGCGAGAGTAGAAAATGGAAGAAAGATGGCAATCTGTTCATCGTCAGAGCTAATTTGCATAAAATCGAAGAGTTGTTGCTTTGCTGGCATGCTGCTCGTGCCACACAGTGTTGTGAACAGAATCGCAACTCTGCGTGGTAAAATAACATTAAAATAACATGTCCGTGACATCATGCTTAAAGGTTTTTAGTCCTCTTCACAAAGGGAACGTGTGGCTGCAGGTTTTTTTTTACATTTACCTTAGCATTTAGCAGACATCCTTATCCAAAGGAACTATAGTCTCCATCGAAAAACATCATGCTAGTACAAATAACTCGGTCTTTAAGGGTGTTTTTACATCTGTTGGTCCGTTCGTCGACTTGGAATCTGAGCTAAATTGTCGCTTTTGGTTCGTCTGCTGTTTAGTTTCGCGCTAAACTTAAATGTGAAACAACATTGAGGTGTGCTGAGAATGTTCTCAGAAAAATTCACTGCTCACAAATACGTTAACAACTGTAAGGTAAACATTTTTGTAAGGTAAACACGTGGCATTTCTGCAGTGCTACAGCTCGGTACTTTGGCTCGGTTTAAAAAAGAAATGCTGCAACTCAAAACACAACACATGTTTGGGTTGATTCACTTCCTAGAGTCGAGTCGATTCGGAGTCAAATCACTTCCTTACCGCGTTCACTCGGGAGCGGATCGAGACTCTCGAACTTGAGCGTGACCGGGAAACACGCCGGTGTCCCGTTTATACCAGATCGACAAGAGAGCGCTCTGAGAATATCACACAGCTAGAGCCCTGTTAGTCAACAGAGTGCAATTCAACGGTTTTCTTTAGTAGATTTGGTGTGTTTAGTGACGTTCCAGGACTTGCACGTGATCATCATTTGATGAGGATGAGTTATTCAACATTACTTTCTTGGAATAATGCAACAAAAGTTTAGCATGCTAATGACATCATTAGAACATTTTGTCAGTAGCTTAGTTTACGGCCATGAATGCATCGCTTTAGTTCTTCCGAGTGAAGTCTTTCAGGTCTGTCATGGGCCACAGGATGATTTGAATTCATTTGCTGAAGTTCGGTTTTTCCAAAGATGCACTCGTTCGACGTTTAGTCTTCAGCTCTCTGTAAGCGTGGAGTTTTGTGGGCGTCAGTGAGTGTCGTGAATGCTTTTGGTAATTTATAGCAGGTTGACGTTTATCACCATGCGTACTTGAGGTCTTTTTTTTAACCTGAGACTCGCTGAGTTTCAAGTCGCTAATAACTAAGGCTACAATTTATACACCTGACCTAGCTACCGATTACATTTATTCATTTAGCAGACACTTTTATCAAAAGCGACTTACAAGTGCACACTCACACACCAATGGTAGCAGAGCTGCATGCAAGGTGCTAGCTTGCTATCGGGGGCAACTTAGGGTTCAGTGTCTTGCCCAAGGACACTTCGGCATGGGGTCACCCGGGCCGGGATTCGAACCACCAACCCTACGATTAGTGGATTAGTGGACAACCCGCTCTACCGACTGAGCCGCAGCCGCCCACAGCTGATTAGCCGCTAGGTCTTATCCGCACGACCTGAAGTCGACGACGACGGCACCAGAAAGTGGACAGAACCTTCGAGAACATCAAAATTCAAAAAAGTGTTGTTAGACTACTAAAGAAAACACACTGGCACTTTTCCTATGGTGTAACAACTTCCATACTGGGAAAGTTGTGACCTACTGAAGTCTAGATCATGTAGGATCTTCTCCCAAACACTTGACAGAGCTTCATATCATTTGGTCGTCCCAGATCTGAACCTTTCTCAGGAAGTATGTTTGACTTTAAACAATCTTTAATCTGAACTCTGGATACGTTGTTCATACCTTCAGAAGATCGTCTTGAGAGAAATGGAAGACGGCTTGTTAGGAAAAACCGCGCTGTTGTGTGACATGAGGTTGAGCCGGTCGTGTTCTGAATGGGTTTGCTAATTGGAAGTAAGCCTATTAAGTCAACACTGTGCAAAAAAAGAAAGAATCCCAAAGAGGAAGGGAAATCTCTGCTGAACCTTTATGGAGGAGTCTCCAGGCTGGGCGGTCATGTGTTTGTGGCACAAAAGCGGAATTAAGTGAAGACGACGCTTTTAAATGTTCAGCCTTAAAACCTCCCAAAAAAGATGCCGGCATTAACTTCGTTCTGTTTGAAACAGCCGTGTTTTGTTTCCCCTGGTACCACACGAACGGAACTATTCTCCGAGACCAACAGCTTGAACTCGTACAAGCAATTAGCACGCCCCAAACTGTCTGCAGTAATTCCCCTTAATCAGAGCGTATTCGGTGATAAATTATCCATCCTCGTTCTCAGCAGTGCGGCCCAGCAGGCACAGAGCTGACACAAAAGCAGGAATCTGCATACACCCACTGCTTCAGAGCCACTCTGTTTCATCCTTCACACACACCACACACACCATGGTTCCTAGTCTACCGAAGTCTTAAATCAACCCCTAATTCAGAACAGTTAGTGAATTAACGTGACTGATTAGCTCCTACAGGAGATTTGATTGGTGAAATCATGAAACACTCGATTGTTGGAAATGCCGACACGGCTTCGTTTACGGTGCTGAACAGGAATGAATTTAATCATAAACAGTTCATCGGAGCGTTCCGACAAGAAATGTGTCGTTTTTGAAAATCCTGATCGCTCGGAAAAACCTCTGTGCACTGCGTTTCGCTCCAGACTTCGTTTAAACAATCTAACGTGACCCTGTACCGATCGTATAACCGTCGACGTACGAGGTTCATGTATGGGTTGCGCCGACGAGTTTACATCCACGATTTATTTTTTTAAGGGCGGCTGTGGCTCAGTCGGTAGAGCGGGTTGTCCACTAATCCACTAACCGTGGGGTTGGCGGTTCGAATCCCGGCCCGGGTGATCCAATGCCGAAGTGTCCTTGGGCAAGACACTGAACCCTAAGTTGCCCCCAATGGCAAGCTAGCACCTTGCATGGCAGCTCTGCTACCATTGGTGTGTGAATGTGTCTCATTAGTAAGTCGCTTGAAAATGTAAAAATGATATTTCTGTAAAGCTGCTTTGAGACAATGTACCATTGTAAAAAAAAAAAAAAAGCGCTATACAAATTGATAAATTAAATTAAATTTCGGCTGCACACGTCACGGTGCGGTTCAAAGGAAATCGCTCCAAAACACATCGATTTAAACGAAGACAAATAAACCTTAGCCGTTCAATTGGGACAAAAGTAATGGCACCCTATATAAGGAAGAGGCGTCTACTTGTATGATAGCCGATTAGCTACGGTGGCTGAGCTGCGCTACTGGAAGATTTGGCAGACGACACACTTTCGGAGGCTCCTTTTGACCGTTTAGGCGTCGTTTTTATCGCTTTTAGTGCTCGTCTCAGCCTTTTCTGATGTCTCGTGTCGACAGGAGAGTATGGCGGGGGTATATTTGTGAATTTAAGAGAACGTTTACACACGACAAAAGATTGATCAATGAGAGACGCACTGAGCATAAACTACTGTAGCTAATGACTACTCAAGCTAGCCATCGGCCGTTAAGTCACACCGAGAGAGAATGGCCGAGGAAAGCAGACAGAACCACTCGGAATATCAAAACTTCTCAAATGGTAGCGAATTATTAAGAAAATGCACAATACGACTAAATGTAAATTAAATGTAAATTCTAGTTGAGTTCTTTATGAACGTTTTCTGGAAAGTGCTGAATACAAGAATGCAATTCCGATCAGCAGCCTTAAACACTGAGCCACATTTCGGCTTTCACCTAAATATCTGCGTTCACGCCATCGACCCGAGTCTTTATTTGGAATAAGCTCGTATTCTTTCTTATAGATTTTCTCCAGCCGGCTTTTACATTACCGTCTCCCAGCTTCTCTTCCTTAGATGATGAATTACGAATCATTAATTCGAACATGCCATCCACCCGGCCCATGTGATTTATCACAGGTATTTCTTACTCACAGAAAATCATCCCAGTTAACCTTTTAAAGACCCTGTGGTTCTCAGCACTGATGGATGAACTGTGTAATAAACGATCCATTGGGGTTAGTAATGAGACGGAAGTGGGTTCAGTAGTGTTGCGCCTCGAGAAGGGGTTGAACATTTCCATGTATTTTACCTACTAACATATTTGGTATTAATTAATAACCTTTTAAAATATTGTCCATGAAAGTACACGCAGATACGTTACTAGACTCGATCTTTACAATGTTAACGAGTTGATTAGAAAAATAATAATAATAAGTAGCTAGCTAGATTAGTTAGCTTGGATCAAGTAGAGATCAGGTTTTGTTTCACTTTGAGTTCAGCTGTAGGTAAAGTCTTGTCCCCCCCCCCCCCAATTGTACTCTGAATTATCGTCAAGAACAACATACTGGATAAGAGCTCATGACGCAAAATGTTTTCTCACTTGTAATCTGAGTTAGATGCTGTATTTCCTCCTCTTGATATTTTCAGAGAGCACAGTTTGATGATCATTAACTGTGAAATACAGTCAGGTCCATAAATATTTGGACATCGACATAATTCTTGTATTTTTCCTCTGTGCACCACGACAATGGATTTGAAATGTACTGTAGCGATCGTCATAACACTGCCTCCACCATGTTTGGAGGCTGTGGCTCAGTCGGTAGAGCGGGTCGTTCACTAATCCACTAATCGTAGGGTTGGTGGTTCGAATCCCGGCCCGGGTGATCCTATGCCGAAGTGTCCTTGGGCAAGACACTGAACCCTAAGTTGCCCCCGTTGGCAAGCTAGCACCTTGCATGCATCTCTGCTACCATTGGTGTGTGAGTGTGTCTCATTTGTAAGTCGCTTTGGATAAAAGCGTCTGCTAAATGAATAAATGTAAATGTTTGACTGATGATTGTGGTATGCTTTGGAACATAAAGAAAGCCCTTGCTGTCTTTCTCCATGCTCTCTTATGGTGGTGGTCGTGGGGGGGGGGGATGCAAATTCATCACCTGGAATCAACTCCAAACCTTTTTGTCTCCTTCATTTGATCTGAACTAACGAGAAAGCAGACCACACCTGCACATGAAACTGCTCATCAGTCAATTGTCCAATTACTTCCGAGCCTGTGAAAATGGAACAAACGGCTGTAATTTGTAAACGGTTAATGCAATATTTTTGTCAAACCCCTTGAATTAAAGCGGAACGTCTACACTCGTCGTCACGATCACTTCATTTCAAATCCATTGTGGTGGTGTACAGAGGCAAAATGATAAATTCTGTCACTGTGCAAATACTTATGGATCTAGAGCCGTAGTACAGGCGGATCCGTGTCATTTTGTGCCGCCTGGTCATTAGAGCGACAACATACTCTAGGCTGAGATTATATAGTATACATAATTGTGCTACTGATATGGAATCAGTAATTAATATACTCCAGTATTTAGTGTTGCCCATTTCAGGTCATTGAAAAACTAAAGCCACTATGTTTTATTCCAAGAACCTTCATCGCTAAGCCAAATCCCAAGGTGAAGCTCTGATGCTCAACTAATTTTTTTTTACAAGTGGCCAAATCAGTGCAAGAGCATGAAAGCCCAGAGTTTTTTTCACCGCTATGATCATAATCCTTCCTTTGCGGGCGTTAAAGCGGGTTCTCAGTCCACGTCTGATGAAACCCAATGCAGGTTTTGTGTTAGCCGTGTTCTAGCACACAAGAATCTCTCTAAAAGTACCTTTTCAGCTGCATGTGTTTGCGAAACTAAAAGCCAGACGTGGGCAGTTCCAGCATTGGTTTAGATACAAGGGATAAAAGTCCTGCTGAGTCATTCCCTCACAGTGAGGGTTTTTGGTGCCATTATTTCTTCCCCCATTCCCAAAATCTTCTCTGATAGACCGACTTTTGCTGTAATAATCAAAGTTTACGCTACTAGAGAAAGTCTGAGCGTCAATGGAACTCACTCGGGTGACACTTTATTCGAAAAGCTGCCTCATAAGACTGATCTAACCAAATCATGATTGTAGTAATTAATCGAGTGTCATGTGATCACTCCAGGTCACCATACTACCAAGCCTCAAAGTGACAGGCGGTCGTTCATTTTTTATTTACGTACGTGTGATTTCTCAATTCTATGCAAATTAGGCATGACGCTGTAAGGAAGCGACAAATCCAAACAATTGGCTCGAACGATTCCTCGGACCGATCCTGCGGTGCTTGAGGGCCGACGTTTCTTCAGTCCCCCTACTCATAACTTAATTCCTATCGGCAATGTGTTTGCTTGATGAGCGAAAATGGAAGAACGGTCTACAAAAAAAAAACGTATCTAGTCATATACGACCTCTAATTAATTGTGGATAGAGATATTATGAAAAATAACGCTTGGAAGGATGTAGCGGAGATCATCGGTGCCTTGTGCGAGTGAATGCAGCTAGTACAGTTAGCTCGCATCGCTAATCTAATCTGAAGCAGGAAGTCGAGCACATATATTATGTAAAACATGCAGACAACCGATTTTCACTGACTAGTGCAATATTTAATTTGTCTTTTAACTAGTTATATATAAACTATATATAGCTACTACTGATTATCAATAGAAAAAAAATGTAAAAGATGGACAGGCCACGCCCACAAGCGACAAACTATAAGTGTGACTTGTTGGGTAAATGTCATGAAAGCTCACCTAATGTTAAGACACTTTATATCAGATGTTAATTTTTGCTAACCTAGTTGGTAAAAAAAAAAACTGTCACAATGTTTCGCAGCACAAGTGCGGGAAATACTCGTCTCTGATTGGCTGACATGTTTAGCTATACGTTAATCATTCTCTCTAGTTCAATTGTTTTTATAACAGAATGGTTGTAAGATAATATTTCATACTATTTCATATGATATTCTACCA
The DNA here is from genome assembly GCA_022414735.1 of Noturus placidus. NCBI lineage: Eukaryota > Metazoa > Chordata > Actinopteri > Siluriformes > Ictaluridae > Noturus > Noturus placidus. Next base: position 104,385 of record JAFFST010045532.1, read on the forward strand.
GGAAAATACTCCTTTCTGATTGGCTCAGTTGTGAGTTGTTATTATTATTATTATAATAATTATTATTATTATTATTATTATTATTAAAACGACAACGAATACTATGTGCCACATTCTAATCTTTGCTAATTGTACTTTAGCTACGACGTGTACAAGAACTGTCATAGCATTGTATACTATGAATACAGTGTCCGTTTTATTTTGTCACGCAACGACAGTTTATGTTCCATGCTAATTCTTACTGCTTTACTTACTTGGCGTAAGACGAATGTTGATATAGTCGTTTCTGATTGGCTGCCTGACGACTGGATGCATCATAAAGCTTTAATCTATCAGAAATCGTGTATTAATACTAATCGTATGCGAAATAATGGCGTATGACGTAAGCTGTCGTGACAATTCGCGAGAATGTTACCGTGACACTGGAATGTTATGCCACGTTTATGATGTTTGACACCCACTTGTATGTTTTTGTATGATTGATTTATTTACAGTATTGTTCAAACTGAGTATTTTTCTTCCATATTTTTCTGCCTTCTGTGACGTTAAATGGCGCAGAACTTTCGGAACACCGGACCTAGGGTTTACGCAGAGATTGTAACGTCGTTCAGGTGTCATTTTACTTTTATTTGACCTCAGCTGTGTGAAACGTGAAAGCTCGGAGAAGCATCAGCATCCATCTTCAGAGGCCCCCTCCATTCCGGACAATCATTAAGGAAAGAGCAGCTTCGTCCTGACACCTACAACGGCAATTCCAAAAGAGTTGGGACGCTGTGTAGAATGGTAAATAAAGACCGAACACAACGATTTGCAAATCTGATAAACCCGTGTTATTCACAATAGAACATAGGAAACATATCGGATGTTTAAACTGAGGAAATGGACCGTTTTAAGGAAAAAAATTAAGGTCGTTTTTAATTCGATGGCCACAACACGTTGCAAAAAAGTTGGGATGGTTTCAATGAAAGGCTGGAAAAGAAAGAGCTGGAGGTTAATTGGGAACAGGTCAGTAAGATGATTGGGTTTAAAAAGAAGATATTAGAGAGGTGGAGTCTTTCAGAAGTAAAGATGGGAAGAGGTTCAATAATTTGAACAATTTCAATATAATGTTCCTCAACGTAAAATTGCAAAGGCGATGAATATTTAATCATCTACAGTACATACTATCAAAAGATTCAGAGAATTTTGGAGAAATCTCTGCGCAAGGGATGGGGGGGGGGACAATATTGCATGCCCGTGATCTTCAGGCCCTCAGGCATTCGGCACTGCATTAAAAACAAGCATGATTCTGTCATGGAAATCACTGCACCTCCAGAACTCAGTCTGTGAACAGTTCACCGTGCCATCCACAAACACTGGTTAAAGCTCTATCATGCTAAGAAGAAGCCATATGTGAACATGATCCAGAAACGCCGCAGTCTTCTCTTCGCCAAAGCTCATTTAAAATCGACCGAGGCGATGCGGAAAACTGCACCGTGGTCAGATGAATCCAAATTTGAAATGATTTTTGGAAACGATTGATGCCGCATCTTTTAAACTAAATAGGAGTAAAGAATAGAGGGACCATCCAGCTTTTTATCAGCACTTGGCTCAACAGCCTGATGGTATGGGGGTGAATAACTTGCGGTATGGGCCGCTTGCACATCAGGAAAAGGCACCATCAATGCTGAAAGGTGTGTGTATATATATATATGTGTGTGTGTGTGTGTGTATATATATATATATAGAGAGAGAGAGAGAGGTGTATATATATACATAAAAAAATACAGGTTTTAGAGCAACATATTCTTCCATCCAGATTCAATCCCATCTGTACTTCTGAGAGACTCTACCTCTCCAAAATCATGTTATTTACCTGCTCCTAATTGACCTAATTACTTACAAAATGTTCCTCCAGCTGTTTCTTTTTACCAACCCTTACTTCCCAGCCTTTCGTTGACCCCGTCCCAACGTTTTTGAGATGTGCTTCCGCAAACCCCAGTCCCCCCTCTCCCTTTTAAATGGTCCAATTCCTCAGATTAAACAGTTTGATGTTTTCTACGTCCGGTTGTCAATAACATACGGGTAAATCAGAGTTGCAGATCGTCGCGTTCAGTTTTTATTTACATTCGACACGGTGTCCCAATGGGTATTTAATTTGTTATATTTTGGAATTGGGGTTGTACACAGAGAAGCGTTTGTTCATCCACAAAAGTCTAGATTGTTGTGAACATGGGGTGAATGGGCGGGTGGGGGAGGGGGTGTGTGTGGTTGTTCGCAGTCTCCCTCATCATCCATGCTGAGTTTTGTAAAAGTGAACCAACCGTTTTTTTTTTTTCTCGAGACACCAACTAACTGTAGCTGGAAGACGAAGAAAGAAAAAAAGAAACCAGAAAAAAGAAAACTGTTCTTTCGTTGTTTGTTTTTTTTTTTTTCTAAACAAAACTGTTATATACATTTGTGCCTGAAAACTGAGAAATGGTATGAGCTATTACGGAGACATACTGTTAAACAAGCAGCTTTTATTACACACGGGGCACTGAGGGTCATTCTTATAGCAAACTATCTTTTCCTGTATCTATCACTGACTACAGTAATGTTGATTATTCCCGACGGATGTTGTTACTACAATATACTCTGTACATTCACAAGCAGACGAATATATATTTAAGTGAAAGAGAAAAGAGACCGGAAGTGCTTAGCTCGTATCGGTCATGAACACTTGTGAGTTGTTTTTGTTTTTTTAATTCATTTATTTTTTTTATTATCATTATTATTTTTTTTTAAGGTGCCCTTCATCATGTACAGACGTACAAATGTAAATATCCAAACGTACAGTGTGTATCCTGAGGTTAAAACAGAGGGAAAGATGTGTATTATTTATGAAGACACAAATTATTTTGTTAAATAGACTGAAAAAGTTGTATCCAGAAAAAAAAAGGAAAAAAAAAAAAAAAAAGCGTGCACGTGTGGTGATTTATTCCGGGTGGTGGTTGTTTTGGAAGCAGATCACACACACAAACACACACACACACACGAAAAACTCTTCTGTCCTGAAGATGGTGGAAAAGCTTCTGACTGTTCCAAACAAATAAAAACGCTGAAACTGGAGACTCCTTCCATAAATGTTAATAAACAACTACGTACACAACTCTACACTGTTTATAATCACAGATTATACATTTGTTTTCTTTGTTAAACAACATTTTGTTTTCTATTGTTGTTGTTAGTCTTGGATTGTGTCGCGCGTCCGTGTAAGTCCCTGTGATAGAGCTGTTACTATGGAAACGATTGAGAATTGTTAATACAGAATAAACCTGCTGTTATAAACAGTCAGTTTCTACAATGCAGAAATGTAGTGGTAGGCTGAACATTTCATGCACCACTTAACGCCTTAAACTCTCCGTGTATTGTTTGGTCATTTATCTTCAAGCATGTTGTTCAGTAACTAAAAAGATACTTCTGGTGAGTTTGGTGGAGTGTGAAAGTGAAATCCTTTTAGCTTCCATTCTTCTCAATATCTCGAATTCTCTCTCCATTCCATACTCCTCCAGGTCTCGAATTCTCTCTCCATTCCATTCTTCTCCAGGTCTCGAATTCTCTCTCCATTCCATTCTTCTCCAGGTCTCGAATTCTCTCTCCATCCCATTCTTCTCCAGGTCTCAAATTCTCTCTCCATTCCATACTCCTCCAGGTCTCGAAATCCTTTTAGCTTCCATTCTTCTCAATATCTCGAATTCTCTCACCATTCCATACTCTTACAGGTCTCAAATTCTCTCTCCATTCCATACTCCTCCAGGTCTCGAATTCTCTCTCCATTCCATTCTTCTCCAGGTCTCGAATTCTCTCTCCATTCGATTCTTCTCCAGGTCTCGAATTCTCTCTCCATTCCATTCTTCTCCAGGTCTCGAATTCTCTCTCCATTCCATTCTTCTCCAGGTCTCAAAATCCTTTTAGCTTCCATTCTTCTCAATATCTCAAATTCTCTCTCTATTCCATTCTTCTCCAGATCTCGAATTCTCTCTCCATTCCATACTCCTACAGGTCTCGAATTCTCTCTCTCTCCATTCCATTCTTCTCCAGGTCTCATTCTCTCTCCATTCCATTCTTCTCCAGGTCTCATTCTCTCTCCATTCCATTCTTCTCCAGGCCTCGAAATCCCTCTCCATTCCATTCTTCTCCAGGCCTCGAAATCCCTCTCCATTCCATACTCCTCCAAGTCTCGAAATCTTTTTAGCTTCCATTCTTCTCAATATCTCGAATTCTCTCTCCATTCCATTCTTCTCCAGGCCTCGAAATCCCTCTCCATTCCATTCTTCTCCAGGCCTCGAAATCCCTCTCCATTCCATTCTTCTCCAGGCCTCGAAATCCCTCTCCATTCCATACTCCTCCAGGTCTCGAAATCCTTTTAGCTTCCATTCTTCTCAAGATCTCGAATTCCCTCTACATTCCATTCATCCATGAAAAGTTGAATACTTTTACTATTGATTGCTCCGAGCAACCTGCATTGATCTGCCGTGCCGTCACTTACCAGAGAAAACTGTCTCTGTGTTGATGAGTCCACTCAGAGTAGGAATTCCTATTCGAGAGGGTTTTTTTTCATAGTCACCTGTGATTACAACACAGCCCTGTCCCCAAAATGAGCCCAACATCAGTCCTGAATGAGGACTCGAGTATTCGGACCAAACTGAAGAACCTAATTCTGGCTCACAAGCCTTTTACAGTTAAACAGCATACTGTTTAGTCGAATAAATAAGGTGCTCACTCACGCAAAACAAATGAACTGTTAACCGAGCTTAATACGATTCCGAGCAGAGAGCCGTGGAGCACAGGGCCAGAACATCAAGAACAGTATTAAAGCATGTCGACTGAGTGAGCCGGACTTGTCTGCGTGAGTAAAGTTTGTAGAATGAGGTGCTAAAAGGGCAGCTGCTCTCTCTCTCTCTCTCTCTCTCCCTCTCTCTCCATCATCCCATGGACTCGCCTCCTATTAATCAGACCTCTGAAACCTGGTGTGCAACACTAATTGCCTCCTCCACCTCCCTTCAAGACGAGGGCCAAGAAATCGAACACAGCTCCCTGCAATCAATAGCAATTAGGAGCATCCTTGAGTAATCCCATTGAAAGCTGCGATTTGGGAGATGGCCAAAGACGACCTCTAAGATTGAGAGCCAGAAATTTTCTCTCTTTTTTTTTTTTTTTTTTATTTCTCCTCCTCCGCCAAACAATCCTTAAATCTTCAGTAAAGCTAAACTTATTTGTTTCTTCAGAGAGAAAGTGCCGACTCGGTGAGTGGAGGATTAATTACTCGCGTCTATTCGTTTTTAGCTCGCTTGGGCTTGTTTCCCCTAAATCAATCCACACACAAATTGCCTCGTGGCACAAAGAGAAGAGAAAATTCAAATCATGTTGTTCAGAAAATTTGTCATCTGAAGAAGGGGAAAAGGAAAAAAAAAAAAAAACCCCGCCACCAGCCCCAGTGAAAAGGTTAAGTAATTACGTCGTACATGGCCGAGGTCTTTTCATGGTTTTCATACGAGCTCTAGAAGAAACATGGTGTTCAAAGTGGGTCATGCAGTTCCGAACAATAGCTGAAGTGAACAATAGCTTGCTCCTATTTTCCCTGCTTGCAGAGAGTATAATTCATTCCACAAAAAGAACAGACACAATAGATCCCCAGAGCTGCTCAGCACTGTTTACCGTCACGTTCTGCAGAGCCAATCAAATCTCAACCGCTTTGATATTTCTTTTGTTTTCTTCTTCCTCGCGTTCCTTAAGGAGAGTAAGGATGAGATGAGATTCTATTACACCACAATTCTCAATGCTCGTCTGTTTCGGTAGTCGCGATTTACACAGACGTTAAACGGACCTGGGAAACGTGTGATTGTTGATATGGTGCGAGTTTTCTGTGTTTTATTTAACGGTTATGGAAGGAGTCTCCGCTGTCAGCGTTTTGAAGTACGTTTTCAGACACAGGAACATCTTCAGGACCGAGGAGTTTTCGTTTTGGGGTTTCTCGGGTAATGTGACAACCTGCCGGGGTGTTTTTTATTGATTTTTTTTGTCTTATTAACTAACTTACTCCTCCAGGTCCCTTAGTCCTCGAATTTCCCCCTGGGGGATCAATAAAGTATCTATCTATCTAGATCTCTAGGTCTGAAACTCGCTCAAGATTCCATACTCCTCCAGGTCTCAAATTCCCATTAGATTCCATAAATCGCTTGGTTTCCAATTCCCTTTACAGTGCTGTGAAAAAGTATTACCCCCCATCCAGATTTCTTCTGTGTATCTCAAACGAAATGCAACATGAAACAAATTCATCGCACTCAGGTTTCCATCAGTGAACAGTGGAGAAGCTCAACAAAACAGACCGCGTGGTACGAGCACATTAATAGAAGGGATTAATGTACTTAAAAATGTGATACAAAACCTTCAATAGATGGCAGAAAACCAATAATTCTGGACCTGAGTGCACTTTTAGCTAGGTTTAGGTTAGTCAATTATATTATGAATTTAAAAATATAAGGGATTTAGAGGTTAAAAAACGATATACGTATGTAAAAGTTTAACTCTGTTGATCATAGAATGATGGAATACAGACGAAGGCTGAAAACAAAATGGCTGCCATGCACACTTTACAGAACAGTGCGAAACTCCTGACGTCATAATGTCAGCGTGAGCAGATTTTTAGAGAAAAGTCGTTATGTCGGTTATGTAAGGAATCAGTTACTGAGAAATAATCCGCAACCCGGAGCGAAGCGTCGCGTCGCATCCACACCTGGGTTATTTTCCTATAACAGCCTGTGTTTTATTCCTCTTCTACCCCAGCACTTTGCCAAGGATTTTTAAATGCAACTTCTAATTTTAGCAATGAATAACACTCAGTGCTTGTTTAACCCAGCCTTTAAACTGGTCTTTCATTCTTCCGTAGCAGAAATCTGACTGACTTCAAATATCAGGATTCAGTCATAATGCGGAACATTTACTACAGTTACGCTAACGGATCAGAATGAACGCAATAGTGTAAACCTGCGATCTGAATTACAGCTGGAGCGACTGTCCGAGCTGCTCTTACAGAAAATGAATCAGTACCCTGAAATGCTCTGTAGTAGAACATGTAACGTAAAGAGCTGTGATGGAGAATTTCAGAAGTGAGTGAAGCACTGAAATGAGAAAGAAAAACTCGTTTTACTGCTCTTTATTGTACATTTCATTTCACAGAAAAAAAAAAAAACATGCGTCTAAGAGTTTGAAATAATGCTTATCCATCCCTCCATTCAGCCATTTTCCAAACAGGTTCACGAAGAACATGGAGCCTATCCTATAAGCTCGGGGGACACCATGCACGAGGTGCCGACCCATTTCAGGACACATTCACACACTACAGACAATTTAAAGATGCATGTCTGTGGAACCCGGCGTGCCTGGAGGAAATCCCTGAAGCATGAGGAGAACATGTAAGATCCACACACACAGGGTGCGAGGCAAATGTGCTAACACTGAGCCACCATTCCCCAAAATAACGTCTATATATTCTTTTTTAAAAACACAGAAACAAAGAGTTTATGGAGATACTTAATCTAGAAACTAACAATTTATCTAGCATATTTTTAATTCGCAGGAGCTAAAAAAAAGTGCTATTCAGGAAAATCCCATCAGTTTGTGTACATTTATTTATGAGGAAACTCTCCTGTGGACGTAGAATACATGATCAACTTCAAATCGTAGAACTGATGAGTAACTGCGATTTTATACGCAAACGCGATCCAAAACATCCGTTAATCAAGGCAAATAAGACAAAAAGTGCACCAGGTTTCCACCATTTAGTTGTCATTCTCAGCTCTCTGCAAACTTTCCTTTTATGGAGTTTGTAGGCGTGGCTAAATGAAAACCAGCCGTGCCATGAACACACTTGGTAATTTACGGCTGTTTGCAGTTTAGCAACATACATGTTTGTTTCTGGGTTTTTCCGCCCAGTTTGGTCTATGAAAGACATTTCCACACAAATATAGTAAAAGAAAAGAAAAGCCTGATAAATAAGGCCTGTTGATCTTTTATAGCGATGCCACTAAAGGAGCTCGGAGTATGGCTTCGTACACAACGCTCGGTAATGCGATGACTATTTGCATATTCATGATTTGTGTCCCGTCACGTATTCGAGGCATAAAAACGAGTCAGAGCTCGGGCACAGGTAGGAGGCTGAAGGCCCTGATGCAGTCCAGAAGCCATGATGAAGGAGCTGACCACACTTTGCCCAGACGGACCGGCCCGGGTCTGCTCGAGCTCTGCGCCTCGTACAGGATGTAGTGAGTGCAGAGCGCCTGATCCGAGTCGGGCTGAGCGTGATACGCCGCCGCCGTTACCGTCTGAGTCACGTCGCTGTCGGCTTTGGGCTGCCGGCTGAGTAGCTGGCCTCCTCCTGCCCTCACCAGCTGCACCAGCTCGTCTCTGGGAGGCTTGTGGAAAGAGCCGAGCAGGTAGAAGAAGCAGCCGTTGAAGAGAGGAGGCAGCTGGGGGGAGGAAATAAAGCGAGTAACTGAATAAAAATTTAATTGTGTATATATATATATATTAAATCAGGCACACTATGACCTGAATGCTTCATTTTGTGTTGTTACCTCAGGGCAGATGATGTGAGCAGAATGTAAGCGCAATGAATAGAAGGTTGAACATTGGTCAACGCATTCGTTTTGGTTTTTTTTTTCCCATAAATGACTGTGCTCTTTACTTTCTGACCCCGTTCCCCGTTCGACACACCAACCGTCTGCCCCTGGCCTCGCTCTTCTTTTCATCTAAAATATGTTTCACGGTCTAGCAGAGCAGCGTGGGAGGGGAATTCCCCGATCCATCCAGCAGGGAACGGATGCGGACCCAGCTAAAGTATTTCAGCTCATCGAACCGAGCACTCGAAAAAAAAAAATGTAATCGATCGATGTCGTGGGGGGAAATGACAATCAGCCAATCACGTGTGTTTATGTAAATTTATGTATCTGAAGGCACATCATCAGACCAGACCCTTACCACGGGGCTAGAGAGATTAGTCTGTGACAGCCATAAACTAAAAAATGACTCATTAAAAGTTACCATGAAAGTAAAAAAAAAAACATGCACGCCTCCATGTTAGTTTGTTAGCAACAAGCTAGCCAGCTAACTTGTGATGAGTGAGTGTATATTTACTTCTTCAAAACCCTGAACTGTACGTAGAGTCAGTGTTCTAGATGTAACAAGCGGATAACATCGGAGTGTTGCTTGCCCTGAAGCGAATATTGTAAAAGGTAGAGCAGTGCTACGGTGCTGCTGACGCCGTGAGCAGCCATGTTGAACCCGAGGCTGAGGAGACCGTCCCGGGTTCTCGGGTAGGAATTCCGAGTTCTGGGGGCGTTCGGTTAGGTTTGGAATTGGAAATTACGAGTCGAGGCCTGTAGTCGAACGCAGTGTAAGCCAGTGTGCAACAACGTAACCCAGCCAGTAGTGTCGAAAATAAATAAACACACGCAGTCAATACAAAAGTGATTTTAACGTAAATTCAGTGGGAGAAATATCTGAAATCCCTACGATACTTTCTCGGACCTTGTATTGATGCTTACGGAGTGTATTTCCCATCTGATATATAATATGAAGTCAGAGGTAATGTGAATGTGGGCTTATTCTGCCTTTATACATCATATTATCAATTGTTTTGGCCTATTTTGTGTTTTCTTTCTTTCTAACGTAGAGTTGTGATCGAAATTCGACCCCCTGTTGCAAATCAGGTTGATTGTCAAGCTGTAGAGCCTTTCAGCTGTTTTGCGACGAACAGATCAAACGGAAGCGATTGAAATAGTCCGACTGTGGGCGGCTGTGGCTCAGTCGGTAGAGCGGGTTGTCCACTAATCCACTAATCGTAGGGTTGGTGGTTCGAATCCCGGCCCGGGTGATCCCATGCCGAAGTGTCCTTGGGCAAGACACTGAACCCTAAGTTGCCCCCAATGGCAAGCTAGCACCTTGCATGCAGCTCTGCTCCCATTGGTGTGTGAGTGTGTCTCATTTGTAAGTCGCTTTGGATAAAAGCGTCTGCTAAATGAATAAATGTAATGTAATGTCCGACACGGCGAACGCTTCGAGCAGTTTCTCCCGAATTCAACTGAAAACGCAACTTTACTGTCGATTTGTTCGTCGCAAACAGCTGAAAGTCTGGACATTTTGACAGTAAACCTGATGTGCAACGGGGGTCGAATTGTTTTGATATCTCCTTAATTTAAGACATGGAGTATCCTTTGATCAGCTACACGAAGGAAGAAGAAGGAAGGAGAACGGACATGGCGTAGTGAAGTCACATGTTTTCTTGCTCCGGGGAACACAGGGGCCCAAAAGTGAGAGCGCTTTCTGGTGTTCCTAAACTCTTTGAGGATGTTGAACTTTCGAGACCTTTTCTACTTCGGTGTACTCAGGCGCCATATTATTATTTTGTTTCCCAGCAAGCTGAGCGTGTCTTCGCACTTCGCACGTGGACACCGGACAGTTTGGAAAGCGGGAAAAGGACAGAAAGTGAAGGACTTTGATCAGATCTTTCCCTTGCCTGGGATGAAAAACAGTCTGGAACTGCTCGGGAGTCTGGAACACGGAAGCTGTTTGAGTAAGCGACTCTTTTTTTTTTTTTCCCCCCAGGATGAGATGTAAGTGACTCTCTCTTGTCTCACACTACGCTGGAAGTTCTGAATAACAAGGCGGGGCTATCGTCTTCTGAATGCGCGCCAACGGTTTCAGGCCCCGATGCCAACACGTGCACTAAAGCGGGATTTATTGCCAAATTAACGGAGACTTTTTCTCCAGATCTTCACTTGTATGAATGTTAAGTGCTGATTATATTTTCTTTAAGTATTTCGCATGTCTTGGGAATAAGTTATTTCGAGTGTTTATTTCCATTGAAGTACTTGTGGGTAAATATAATAGGACTAGCACGGTTTTTCCTTCTGTTTAGTGGAACATTTGATTATTATTTTGGCGAGGGATTGTATTATTTGCACAAAAACACGTACACTTCAGGCATGCGTAGTATTTAAATGAAAATGTATGTAATTTGCACGGTTTAGATGGTATACTGCTGTAAACACTAGCTAAATGATAATAAAATCAGCTCCAGACTGCTTTGGCCTCCGGGACGCCGCTTTGTTCTGGTCAACATGTGGGAAATATTCCTTATTAACTTCGACTCCACAGGCACTTAATGCAGACTTTCAGTAGTACAGCGATGATCTAAATCTCTCTGCTGAGCCAAAAAAAAAAAAGTGCTCCGCTCGGGAGGCGACGCTTTCCTCCACGAGATGAGATTCATCGTCCCCGAGGGAGGAGTGAAGCTTTCTAAATGACCCCCGATCCGTACAGCAGCAGTAATAAAAGCCGAGACGCCCGGGGGACGTGAGGACGGAGATTCTTCACGTTGACGCAGGATGGTATTGAGGGAAAGCGGACGGAGTGCAGTGCGTTGGTGTTATTACGGCTCTCTGTGGACGCTCACGACTGTCGGGAGTTCGTGATCGTGTCGGCGTCACTCACCAGACTGACTCTGTTCGCTCGAGCCCTCTGAGGACCCTCGGCCACCTCGAACTCGCTCTCCTCTATCCGACGGCCGTGCTGCAGACACTCCGCCAGCCCTGAGATGGAGACACACAGGTGAGGTAAACGTCCTGAAAATGAACTGAAATTCTGTACTGCATTATCACTGTATTAGTGCTGCTTTCAAACATGGCATATTCCTCTTCCTCTTCCGATAGGAAGAAGAATCCGGAGACCCGAAAAATAAACGCAAACCTTTTTATTGTCGTACTAATAAAAAAAAATCTTTATGAATTTGCAAATGTAAACAGTAATGCGGTAAAATCTTGTTTTCTTCTTTTGATGATCCGATCTGTTTCCGATCTCGACGTGGCGCGACTCTCGCCAGCTTTCTCTAGGCAATCTGTGCGTTAGGACAATTCGTGACCCGTGTTCACGTGCGAGAGCTGGGTCGCATCCACGGTTTCAGACCGAGATCACTTCGATACGTCCTTAATTATCATCCTGTGGATCTGAGGGTAAATCGAAAACCTTTCCTTATCTCGAACCTGCACCTTTAACGCGACACAGCCGCAGAGGTGAGCGTCACTTCAAAAAGATGCCGTTAGATGTTGAATTTACTCAACCAGCAGGAGAAGGCTTTCAGTGCAGACACGGACAGCTCTAAAATATAGATAACTGGGTTCTTTTCAAACAAGGACAAAGCGGTGTTTTTCTACCTCGAGAGGCAGAGATATGATGTTTTACGGTGGGGGAGGGGGGGTGGAGGGGAGGGGGGGAGCCAGGTTTCCATTTTCTGATTTCACAACCGTATGCAGCGGCCACTGAGACACATTTATTGTACAAGGCCACTCAACAAAAGCAGCAGCTGCTATTGCGACTGCAGAAAATGGCCATTACCTGCTTTTTCCATCTGCCGTACATGTACACATCTATCATGTAGTGTTATGCTCAGACGGCCCTGGTTACACAACCGTCACGTTTTTAAATGCAGTGCTGGAAACAGCACTATGTAAGTGCGCCATTTACATTTAAAAAAGACAGCAGCACTTTACATACTGGTGGTGTTACTAGGGCTCAAACGTCGTTACATGACTCCATATTATCCGTCGTTACGTGACCCAATATAACGTTCTCGTCGTTACGTGACTCCATATAACGTTCTCATCATTACATGACTCCATATTACCCCCGCGTCGTTACGGGACTCCATATTACCCCCGCGTCGTTACGTGACCCCATATAACACGCATCGTTACGTGACCCCATATAACCCCCGCGTCGTTACGTGACCCCATATAAACCCCCGCGTCGTTACGTGACTCCATATTACCCCCGCGTCGTTACGGGACTCCATATTACCCCCGCGTCGTTACGTGACCCCATGTTACCCCCGCGTCGTTACGTGACCCCATGTTACCCCCGCGTCGTTACGTGACCCCATATAACCCCCGCGTCGTTACGTGACTACATATAACGTCCGCGTCGTTACGGGACTCCATATTACCCCCGCGTCGTTACGTGACTCCATATAACGTTCTCGTCGTTACGGGACTCCATATAACCCCCACGTCGTTACGTGACTCCATATAACGTTCTCGTCGTTACGGGACCCCATGTTGCCCCCGCGTTGTTACGTGACCCCATGTTGCCCCCGCGTCGTTACGTGACCCCATATAACATTCTCGTCGTTACGGGACCCCATATTACCCCGCGTCGTTACGTGACCCCATAAAAAACCCCCGCATCGTTACGGGACTCCATGTCACCCCCGCGTCGTTACGTGACCCCATGTTACCCCGCATCGTTACGTGACTCCATATAACCCCCACGTCGTTACGGGACTCCATATTACCCCCGCGTCGTTACGTGAGTCCATATAACGTTCTCGTCGTTACGGGACCCCATGTTGCCCCCGCATAGTTACGTGACCCCATATTGCCCCCGCGTCGTTACGTGACCCCATATTGCCCCCGCGTCGTTACGTGACTCCATATAACATTCTCGTCGTTACGGGACCCCATATTACCCCGCATCGTTACGTGACCCCATGTTACCCCTGCGTCGTTACGTGACCCCATATAACCCCCGCGTCGTTACGGGACTCCATATTACCCCCGCGACGTTACGTGAGTCCATATAACGTTCTCGTCGTTACAGGACTCCATATAACGTTCCCGTCGTTACGGGACTCCATATAACCCCCACGTCGTTACGGGACTCCATATAACTTTCCCGTCGTTACAGGACTCCATATAACCCCCACGTCATTACGGGACTCCATATAACGTTCACGTCGTTACGGGACTCCATATAACGTTCCCGTCATTACGTGAGTCCATATAACGTTCTCGTCGTTACGGGACTCCATATAACCCCCACGTCGTTACGGGACTCCATATAAACCCCCACGTCGTTACGTGAAAAACGTTCCATAAAAACGCAAACATTATCCGTTTACCATGATAGAGCGCAAGAATGCCGCGTCCTTTAAACAGAAAAGTCAAGTTGTTACAAGAACACCAATCTAAAGATTACTAGCGTAAGATGAGGAAGGGCTTCAGGGGTGTCAAGACACCTCCATAACTCACTCCATAACTCATTCCAGATTCATCTGCTGTTTTAACTGGGTGGATCAAAACAAAAACTGCTCTTTTGGCGTATTATTGCGTGAGAGCTCTTACGAGCGACTTTAAAACGTGGCGCTCCTACGCAAAACAGGTTTGAAAGTGTCGTTAAATAATTGCATGTCGAGCTGAAAAGCTTGACCTACTCGCTCTTCACACTCCTGAAATAAATTCCCTTTGCACCAAGCGTCACGCTAAGGATAGCCGTGAGAGCGAATGGCCTTCAAACGAAAATTAAATCTGTAAGGTAACCATGCGTCGCCTCCACGTCCCCTACAATCTCCTAGTCTAATGGAAAACTCCGTTAGAGATGAACATTTTGCATGCCTCCGTGGCTGTGAGACACTCCGTCATTAGCAAGACAGCAAACGCAGCCACAATACCAGTGCTATCTCCATCTCCAAAACTACAGCGTCTGTAGTGCACCAGCACAAAATCACACCTCAGCACCACACACACACACACGCACGCACACAGCAGTCATCAGCTGTAATTATGTTTCTTCTGCCTCTTTAATTACAGCTTTCATTTCCCGAAACCCTGTCGGGCCGGAGACTCTAACGCCTCATCCCGGGGTTAATCCGACTCTCTCAGGACGTTAGGGCCGGCTTGTTAGCCGAGCGGAAAGGGGCCATTAGCATATCAGCTAATTGGATTCGCCACAATGAGGACTGTGCGTATGTGTGACCCCAAAAGCCTGACGTGCATAGGCATATTGCAAGCACTTCTGAGCCGTCAATCACAACACAGATAGCAGATAACCGCCGGAGCTCGTGCAGTGACGACGCAGGACAATCGACAATTTCTTCCGTCCTGACGTCAATAAGTATTTAAAAATATTACCGACGCTACGCATCTCTAATGATCTATTACTTCAGATTGGTCTGGCACAGAAGGACACCGACTGCATTTTAAAAACGAATGACTGCACAGCTCTGTTCTGCGAAACCGGTTCATCTTCTACCACGCCACGGTTAAAGAGGATTCTGATGGTGCATATGAAAATTAACTAGAGCTCTTGACCTGTATCTACATGAATTTCATACTGCTGATAGGATAACTGCATGAACACACGCCTTAGGTCTCAATCATCGCTTGATTAAAACGTTCAACAATATAAAAGTACAATAATCGAAACTTAACAATGACCCAGTGTGTGTGTGTGTGTGATCCATTCCGACCCCTCGGAGAATATATCCAGCATATAAATAGCCTTTAGCCTTGATTAAGTTCAAATATTTATGATGATGAATAGCCTACTTGATCATGTTTAATGTAGCCAATCAGAGCAGTTCTGCGGGACAGTACTGACTGTAATTGGTTAAGTGTGTCTCTCAGCGGAGATGAGACTCGCAGTGTTGTCAGTTTATTAAATAAATAAATGAGTGCGTGCGGATCTGAAAGTATCCGCTGCTCCCTGAAGCCCCCGCTGCTGTTTAGTGCACGCTTTTCACATTTTTATTTAATACGTCTTATTGAACGTGAACGTGCGAGCACTCGGCAGGACGCTCGGATAGTGAAGTGAGGTTTGTAAATATTATTTTCCCCTTGCGTATCGGTACGTCGTTCTTAAGGAACTGCTACGTTGTTTCATACGCTTACACACGTTCGGAACGTTGACTCTTTCAGGTTAAAAGGTATGAACAAAAAGAAGTGTGAAAAAAGCCTCTGTTCTGTTTTTCACACTTTACATATTATATATGTGTGTGTGTGTATATA
>JAFFST010045532.1:132373-147373 GCA_022414735.1 Noturus placidus
GGGTGAGGTCGGCTGTAACAGTCTGAGTGTGTCATAGGTTGTATCGGTATCATGGCTGATTGTTATATGGCGTATGGATGGTTGTAACATGGTGTGTCATCAGTCGTAACAATTTGAGTGTGTCGTTAGTTGTAACAGTATTAGGGCCAACTGTTACATGGCGTATGGTTGGTTGTAGCATGGTGTGTTGCAACAGTTTGAGAGTGTCGTAGGTTGTAATAGCATTATGGCTGGTTGTAGCATGGTAGGAGGTTTGCTGTAATATGCTGTGATGGTGGGATGTAACATGGTGTGAAAATCGGTTGTAACACTGTGCTGGCTGTAACAGTGTGAGATCGGTTGTAACATGGTGTGTCGTTGGATGTAACGGTATTATGTCCGATTGTTACATGGCGTATGGCTGGTTGTAACATGGTGGGAGGTCGGCTGTAACATGCCGTGATGTGGGATCGGTTGTAACGTGTTGTGAGGTGGTATTAACCCACCCGCACAGTAGATGCTCACAGGCTCCCAGACACACCGGCTCACTCAGGATGTTCGAGCTACAACGAAAGTAAGTTATTATTTCAGAGCGTACCGCAAACTGTAAACAAAATCAAAGTAAACAGGAAGTAAGCAACGTGCAAACAGCTTCAGCAGGTCTCTGTTTTACTGTGTGCAGAAAAGGACACATTTAAGACACTTATCTAAGAATAAGTTATCATTTATTATCTAATGTAAAATGTATAGTGTAAAAAAATATATCATTGACAGCATTTTTATCCAGTTCAGATTTCACTGAGAAAGAAAAAATAAATAAATATCCACTTATTTTTAAATATTAAAATCAAACGGTTTGCTCTACAACTATAAATGTGGAAAGGTTATAATTATAACGGCAAATATTATGAAAACAAATGAATAATATGCACTCTCAGAATTTACTTGAATAACTTGGCGCCGAATTCCAAATACATCAGTTACAACATGAAGTGCCCTATATACGGTGTAGTAGTGATTACGTCATACCCTATATAGTGCACCTGTGAAGTGAACAAGGATAAATCTGGGACAAAGCCCATGACTACTGTATCTCCGTTACTAGCTGGGGGAAAACTTACCATTTAGAGCACAAAAGTAGCTTCCGGAAGTGTGCCATGGCCTCCAGAGTTTTAACCCACATCCCTTTATCTGACTCTGCGCCAGGATCGGAAGCCATGATGGATTAAAAAAGTAAAAGCGAAAACTTTATTTTGTTTTGATCTGCAGCACCTACTTCCTGCTTTTCAGCTCCCGCCAGTATCTAAGCGGAAAGAGGCGTGGTTTATACCCGCGTTTCGGATTGGTTCTTGGTTCACATGATCACGAGGCGCGGTTTCAATGCGCTCAGCTGATTGGTTGATATAAAAGGGGTCTAAGAACAGACAGATAGTGAGACAGATGGAGAGAGATAAACAGAAAGACATAGAGACGGGCAGACAGAGATATATACACAGGTAGACAGAGATATAGATACAGGAAGGAAGAGACGCAGGCAGACAGGTACACAGACAGACAGACACAGAGGTACAGATACAGAGGCAGGCAGACAGACACAAAGGTACAGAGGCAGACAGACACAGAGGTACAGAGGCAGGCAGATAGACAGACACAGAGGTACAGAGGCAGGCAGATAGACCGACACAGAGGTACAGAGGCAGGCAGATAGACAGACACAGAGGTACAGAGGCAGGCAGATAGACAGACACAGACACAGAGGCAGGCAGATAGACAGACACAGAGGCAGGCAGATACAGAGGTACAGAGGCAGGCAGATACAGAGGTACAGAGGCAGGCAGATACAGAGGTACAGAGGCAGGCAGATAGACAGACACAGAGGCAGGCAGATAGACAGACACAGAGGTATAGAGGCAGGCAGATAGACAGACACCGAGGTATAGAGGCAGGCAGATAGACAGACACAGAGGCAGGCAGATAGACAGACACAGAGGCAGGCAGATACAGAGGCAGGCAGATACAGAGGTACAGAGGCAGACAGATAGACAGACACAGAGGTACAGAGGCAGGCAGATAGACAGACACAGAGGTACAGAGGCAGGCAGACAGACAGACACAGAGTTACAGAGGCAGGCAGACAGACACAGAGGCACAAAGGCAGGCAGGTAGACAGACACAGAGGCAGGCAGATAGACAGACACAGAGGCAGGCAGATAGACAGACACAGAGGTACAGAGGCAGGCAGATAGACAGACACAGAGGTACAGAGGCAGGCAGACAGACAGACACAGAGGCAGGCAGATAGACAGACACAGAGGTACAGAGGCAGGCAGGTAGACAGACACAGAGGTACAGAGGCAGGCAGATAGACAGACACAGAGGCAGGCAGATAGACAGACACAGAGGCAGGCAGATACAGAGGTACAGAGGCAGGCAGATAGACAGACACAGAGGCAGGCAGACAGACACAGAGGTACAGATACAGAGGCAGGCAGATAGACAGACAGACACAGAGGTACAGAGGCAGGCAGATAGACAGATACGGAGGTACAGACAGATGGATACAGAGGCAGGCAGATAGACAGGTACAGAGGCAGACACAGAGGTGCAGAGAGATGGATACAGAGGCAGACAGACGTTTCCATTGTCGCAGTTCAGCCAGTATTGAAGCATGAGGGTTTAAATGTGCTCTCCTGATCTTCCCGGTTTAATAAGGAGCAGAAGTTTCACTATGTTTCTCACCAACATTATTGTTGTTTGTACAGAAGTAGCCTCCTAACCGGCTGGGATTCGCGAAGAAAAGAGTTTCACTGTGCTGTGATGTATACGTGTCAAAGTCTTCTTCTTAAAGCAGTACTTTGGAAAAGACAGAAACACAAGCCTCCATCTCGGTGTGAACTATTGGAGCGCTTTTCTGAAAGGTGATCAAACCTGTAACATTGTACATCAGGATTACTAAACCACCTTCTTCTCTTCCATCGACCTCCAAATCAGATGAGAACACGTTGGGCAGTCTATTTGTTCTAGCACTTTCTGTAGAGGAAAAGCAGTCTCAGGTCGTCTCATTACCTGGCCCTGTATTCATTCTTTAAGTAGTGTTGGACATCCTCTTCCTCAGAGGTACATGGTGGTGGTTTAAACATTAACAAATTTAAACCCCCCCCCCCCCCCCCCCCAGCAGTCTTAGACTCCTAGCGCTAGTTAGCACATGCTAATATTAATTTGTTCTCAAGAAATGTAATGAACGGCACGGTACGTGTGTTGACTTCTTAGCTATAATGAATGTATCTACCGTTATATCTACAGATAACTATAACTTTATAACTACAGATAATCTCAAGGTTAATACACACCTATAAAGAAAGTTGAATTAGCATGCTAACTAGCTCTACAGTGCTTGTTAGGAAAGCTCCAGCTAACAGTGTGTTTATAATGCATTTTGTCTAAGGATCAACCCATAAATCTAACTGAAAATCCGTATAAAATATACACGTTATTTTTCTGGTGGTTTCAGCATTGCGTTTTGTCTTTAAAAGTGTACATCAGAAGAGATGCCCGTATTATGACAGCCTCCTGATGAAGCTCAACCTTATAAACAACTCATCTATACATCATTTTCCATACAGGACGTCTGAAACGTTGTCTTGTCAGTAGGAAGTTTATGAGCAGCTCTCCTACTGTAGGCTACATGAAGGGAGAGCAGATCAAATGAGAAAGAAGCGAGCGAACGTGTAAACTAGGGAAATAATGCTTAGAGTCAATATTCAAGAACTTTATTGGCACACAAACGACGAAATTGTAGCCGTTTGCTCATTCGAAAAAAACAAAGGAGAAATAATAACATGTAAAAGGCTGATTCTGCAGGACATTGGAGTCAGATTAAAAATGTCCGGTCAAACTGGTAAGAAAATATATCCAGTAAATGTTATATCTTTGTATTATGTCAATACTGCTCATAAATTGGTAGACAAAGCCTGATAGCAGTCAAGTGTTTCATATATCATGTTAATTTATTCACGAAATGATGTTAGATCTCACTGCTGCGTTCAACAGATTGGATAAAATCCCATTAAAGCCACTTATTTCGATAATGGAGATGCTGCAGGAGTGATCACTCCATGTTTGGAAAAGACAGAAGCAGTACCCTCCATCCAGATACAGAGAGGCAAACACAGAGAGACACGCAGACCGAGAGTGAGACAGACACAGAGATATAGAGACAGGTAGACAGAATGAGATATAGAGACAGGTAGACAGAAAGAGAGACAGACAAAATGAGGTATAGATACAGGTAGACAGAAAGAGAGACAAACAGAATGAGATATAGAGACAGACAGAATGGGATTTGAGACAGGTAGACAGGAGGAGAGACAAACAGAATGAGATATAGAGACAGGTAGACTGAAAGAGAGACAGACAGAATGAGATATAGAGACAGGTAGACAGAAAGAGAGACAGACAGAATGAGATATAGAGACAGGTAGACGGAAAGAGAGACAGACAGAATGAGATATAGAGACTGGTAGACGGAAAGAGAGACCGACAGAATGAGATATAGAGACAGGTAGACAGAAAGAGAGACAGACAGAATGAGATATAGACACAGGTAGACTGACAGAGAGACAGACAGAAAGAGATATAGACAGGTAGATTTAAAGTGAGACCGACAGAATGAGATTTAGAGACAAGTAGATGGAAAGAGAGACAGACAGAATGAGATATAGAGACAGGTAGACAGAAAGAAATATAGACAGGTAGATGTAAAGAGAGACAGACAGAATGAGATATAGAGACAGGTAGACTGAAAGAGAGACAGACAGAATGAGATATAGAGACAGGTAGACTGAAAGAGAGACAGACAGAGTGAGATATAGAGACAGGTAGACTGAAAGAGAGACAGACAGTGAGATATAGAGACAGGTAGACTGAAAGAGAGACTGACAGAATGAGATATAGAGACAGGTAGACTGAAAGAGAGACAGACAAAATGAGATATAGAGACAGGTAGACTTAAAGAGACACGGACAGAATGAGATATAGAGACAGGTAGACGGAAAGACAGATGGACAGAATGAGATATAGAGACAGGTAGACTGAAAGAGAGACAGACAGAATGAGATATAGAGACAGACAGAATGAGATATAGAGACAGTTAGACAGAAAGAAATATAGACAGGTAGATGTAAAGAGAGACAGACAGAATGAGATATAGAGACAGGTAGACTGAAAGAGAGACAGACAGAATGAGATATAGAGACAGGTAGACTGAAAGAGAGACAGACAGAGTGAGATATAGAGACAGGTAGACAAAGAAAGACAGACAGAATGAGATATAGAGACAGGTAGACTGAAAGAGAGACAGACAGAATGAGATATAGAGACAGGTAGACTGAAAGAGAGACAGACAGAATGAGATATAGACACAGGTAGACTGAAAGAGAGACAGACAGAAAGAGATATAGACAGGTAGATTTAAAGTGAGACTGACAGAATGAGATTTACAGACAAGTAGATGGAAAGAGAGACAGACAGAATGAGATATAGAGACAGGTAGACAGAAAGAAATATAGACAGGTAGATGGAAAGAGAGACAGACAGAATGAGATATAGAGACAGGTAGACAGAAAGAAAGACCGCCAGAATGAGATATAGAGACAAGTAGACGGAAAGAGAGACAGACAGAATGAGATATAGAGACAGGTAGACAGAAAGAGAGATGGACAGAATGAGACATAGAGACAGGTAGACTGAAAGAGAGACAGACAGAATGAGATATAGAGACAGGTAGACTGAAAGAGAGACAGACAGAGTGAGATATAGAGACAGGTAGACTGAAAGAGAGACAGACAGAATGAGATATAATGACAGACCGAGTGAGATATAGAAAGAGATATAGACAGGTAGATGGAAAGAGAGACAGACAGAATGAGATATGGAGACAGACAGAATGAGATATAGAAACAGACAGAATGAGATATAGAAACAGACAGAATGAGATATAGGGACAGGTAGACAGAGAGATATAGACAGGTAGATTTAAAGTGAGACAGACAGAATGAGATTTAGAGACAAGTAGACGGAAAGAGAGAGACAGAATGAGATGTAGAGACAGATAAACTGAAAGAGAGATAGACAGAATGAGATATCGAGACAGGTAGACTGAAAGAGAGACAGACAGAATGAGATCTAGAGACAGGTAGACTGAAAGAGAGACAGACAGAATGAGATATAGAGACGGGTAGACTGAAAGACAGACAGACAGAATGAGATATAGACACAGGTAGACTGAAAGAGAGACAGACATAATGAAATATAGGGACAGGTAGACAGAAAGAGAGACAGACAGAATGAGATATAGGGACAGGTAGACAGAAAGAGATATAGACAGGTAGATTTAAAGTGAGACTGACAGAATGAGATTTAGAGACAAGTAGACGGAAAGAGAGACAGACAGAATGAGATATAGAGACAGACAGGATGAGATATAGAGACAGACAGAATGAGATATAGAGACAGGTAGACAGAAAGAAAGACCGACCGAATGAGATATAGAGACAAGTAGACGTAAAGAGAGACAGACAGAATGAGATATAGAGACGGGTAGACTGAAAGAGAGACAGACAGAATGAGATATAGAGACAGGTAGACTGAAAGAGAGACAGACAGAATGAGATATAGAAACAGGTAGAGTGAAAGAGAGACAGACAGAATGAGATATAGAGACACGTATATAAACACTCATCCTGTTACTATAGAAACAATAAAGTATTAGAACGAGCGCATTAATATAAACCATTGTAGGATCTGTAGGCGGCGCTTCTGTTGGAGAAAACAAAATCAACACCACCTGACCAATCACAATCCAGAATTCAGCAGCGCTGTAGTGTAAGCTACAATAGAATAATCTTTCCTGTAGACATCGTCTGTGTTTTCTGATCACTCGCTGATTTCATTCTATCTCGCAGCTGACTGGATTTTAAATATGCGTGTTCTGTACTGAAACTCGTGTCTGATTTTCCAATTTATTTCATTTTCCAAATTAAAGTGTCATTGAATCCATTAATTATGAAACGTCTAATATCGTACAGTATATGCCGGAGGTCTTCAACAGGGGGTCCGCGGAGGTACTGCATGGGGGTCGCGAAAGTTTTGGTACCAGTTTGATATAACACAATTTCATACAATATATATATATATAATTAGGGGGTCCCCGATCCATCTCGCCATCAGTTTGGGGGTCCTTGGCCTGGAAAACGTTGAAGACCCCTGGTATATGCCATTGTATTTGCCATATCTCTCAACAAAAAGTCTCATGAAACTCCCTATGACATCGTGAAGTGCTTTCTGATGTAAAGAAACATTTTTCTGCGCGCGACACGACAAGTGCTCGACGGCTGCGTTTGAAAAATTGCTTTAATGCAAAAATAAGTTTGGTACATTTAAAGAAAGAGGAGCCATGCCTTTAGGCGGTCTGAAGAAAGAGCTGATGAAATATTCAGTACGTGAGAGACGAGCCTTGAGAGGAAATATTAATGAGAGCGAAGATGTGCAGACATTGAAGAATCATTTATATCTCGGAGCCAAAACGGTCTCGTGATTTATACCAACCCTAGAAGTGGGCCTGCGCCACGACGACGCTGCCAGCAGTTTAAAAGGATGAGAGGCTCGCTGTGCATACATATTCAGTACAGCGCTGAGGAACATCACCACCACGCTCGTCTGTGTACGTCCTTCCAGCGTTCATGGGTTTTTTTTTCTTTTTAAACGACAATGATGTAAACAATAGCGCTTAGCAATTAAGAAATATGCAGTATTAGGGTTTGGGGGAAAAAAAAAAATATATATATATATATATATGTACTATATAACAGTGGTGGCTCTGGGTTACTGATCAGAAGGTCGGGGGTTCAAACAAAGCCCACTGTTGTTCCATTGAGCAAGGCCTTTAACCCTCTCTGCTCTAGGGGGCGCTGTATCATGGCTGACCCCAACTTCCTGACATGTTAGGGTATGGGAAGAAAAGAATTTCCCTCTGCTGTAATGTCTATGTGATCAATAAAGACTCATTAATCGTCATTATAATAAACTATGACCATAGTGAATCCGTACCACGTTATACACACATCTTATGAAAAGCCATTACACTTTATTTCGGAGTTGTTCGCATAATGCATTATAAGTAGTGCTTGAAACACATTATAACCCTAAAATACCCAAAATAGGGTATTATTCGTTCCTATTGCTTCACGTTCATATCTGTTAATGACTGCAACTGTAAGTCGGAATTATTATTATTATTATTATTATTATTATTATTAGGATTTGTTACTTCTTTACCACGGTTTTAAATATATCTTAAATGCTGCAGGTTTTAATAATAATGGTAACGCTTGACTGTGATATTATAATATATAATAATATAATGCATTAATGAGGCAGTACACATGTCGTTATGAATGATTACAAAGTTATAGCTGTCTTGGTTATACATTAGCTATCGCTAACGTCATGCATTCTTTATACAGTCCGCTAAGTAGCGTCCATAGCATGTTATCAGCAATATCAAAGAATCCCACGTTGCATCGTGCATCATAAGACTATATTTAATTATTGAGTTATCCCAGGGTGGAATATTTTACCACTCAAAAAACTACACGTGCATGCATGAATAACTGAAAATATAAATAATCATGAGAGAGATTAGAACTGCGGGCACACGGTGGCTTAATGGTTAGCACGTCCGCCTCACACCTCCAGGGTCGGGGGTTCGAGTCCTGCCAGGGCCATGTGTGTGTGGAGTTTGCATGTTCTCCCCGTGTGTCGGGGGTTTCCTCCGGGTACTCCGGTTTCCCCCCCCCAGTCCAAAGACATGCATGGTAGTCTGATTGGCGTGTCTAAAGTGTCCGTAGTGTATGAATGTGTGTGTGAGTGTGTGTGTGTGAGTGTGTATGTGATTGTGCCCTGCGATGAACTGGCACTCTGTCTGTGCCCCGCCTTGTGCCCGATGCCTCCTGGGATAGGCTCCAGGTTCCCCGTGACCCTGAAAAGGAGTAAGCGGTTGAATATGGATGGATGGATGGAGATTAGAACTGTTGGTTATTTACTAACCATGTAAGTGTATTCGTCAATCATTTAAACCCGGTTTCGTTCGAGAATAATTTAAAAGATAATAAAAACCCTCCATCATGACAGGTTTAATTGTTTATAATGAATTACAATGCACAGTACATGACATGATGTCTTGCATACAGTATTAACAATTCATAATGCATAATAGAATAAATAGAATATACTGGTGTAGTATATAAACAAATGAAACGCTAAAGTTTTAAATAAATTCCACACACAAATTCCAATGCACTTTTGTTTATTTGAAACGTAAAATTAGATTTAAAGTAACTATAACTATATTACAATGTGTGGCTATATATATATATATATATATATATATATATGTGTGTGTGTATATATATGTATATATATATATATATATATGTGTGTGTGTGTATAACAAAATCTCAAATATTGATAGAAAGAGTTACATAAAACACTTATGATACTTTATATTCTTACATCATAATGAATATTAACGACATGGAATTTGCATAGATGAGTCCATAAAACTATGGAGGTAATAGACGATTAAATCACATGCGGAAAGATGGAGATTTGATTACTTGAGAATCAACGAGATATATTAGGGCATGATTTATTTTTTTATAAATTAGTCAGTCCGGACAAGATGCCTTATATCCTTCACAATGGTGTCTGTATGTAAAAATGTAACGACTTTTCATTTAAATATCAAAACAGAGATGACGCAGTATAATCTTCTGGAGTTACTCGACCCTCATTGTTCATTTCACCATCAGGACCGTCCACATCGGAGGCCTCGCCGTCGCCCTGTGCAACTCGGTCGACCTTTCCCATAGCGAAGTTAATGAAGACCTGCAAAGACGAGTCGAGACAAAAGGTTAGCTTTGCCTGTCAGTTTAACAGTCGCTGTCTTACTGTTTTCATTCTCGCCAGGACGTAAGTATATATATATATATATATATATATATATCCGTCCTGTTTCTCGCTCAGTCGCTATCATACAACATACACTGTATATAAAGATAAAAAGTGGCATTATTAATTATGAAGGGAAAGTTGCTTGTATTCAGAGCCGGGTTACGCACGAGCTTCTGTTTGTTTTTTTCTGAGTGTGTTAGAAATGTGTTAAAACAACCTGTGGTGTAGTTCATGCCTCTGAGGTTGGCCTTGAGTAGAAGTGTCCAAGACCAGACCGCTGCCTTTAAACCCGGGAAATAAATATGAACTAAATCTAAGTGTAGGAGTGTAGCACATCGACAATATATTGCCGCCTGAATCGTCCTAGTCGCGATTATACCATTAATCACTTATAAAATAGCACTTGATCCAGCACGTCCTATTAGTTTGCATTTTAAGCACGTGCATAACTTGGACACGAGATACTAAATCAAGGTCGTGAAATCGTACCGTGTGTGTGTGAAGGACATAGAATCATTCATCATGCTTTTAATCAAATAATGGCAATGTTTTGGGGTTGTGTTTTTTTTTTTTTTTTTTTTTTTTGCACTCTGGTGTAAAGAAAACATGGCCATGCTTTAAAGGATCAGCTAACTGAGCACTCCTCATCTTCGCTTATAGATTATTCATAACTTCATCTATAAAAATAAATAAAATACTAATAATAATTCACCGCACGTCTCTGTTTGGAAAATATCCAGCACAGCGCTCCTAGTGGTCAATAGCACGCATGAATATGCATATAATAACCTGCAAAACCTGCACGAAATCCTCGTTATGTGCGTGTGCAATTCAACTCTATATGGCTCTGTATCATGACTGCAAATTTCAAATATTTGAGTGCTAAATTGAGCTGGATGAATCCTGCAGAGTCTGTGAGAAGTGTGTGTGTGTTTAGGAGAGAGTTTAGAGATGAGGCGCTGTTCAGAATACAGAAGAGGTGATGAATAGAGCGATGTAAGAGTGTGTGTGGGCTGGAGGAGGAGAAGGAAGTGGAGTGAGACTGTGAATGTGTAGGCGAGGAGGAGTGTTTAGTTTGATGGACAGGCGGTGCAGGTTGTGATTGACAGGTGTAATACAGCCACCCTCAGAGCTCTCACCTCATCCAGTGTGGTCTGACTGACGGAAAAGTGCTTGATCTGCAGCGCCGCCTTATTGGATTCCAACTGGTCAAAGATGTCAGCCACGCCCCCGGGAGCTACAGGAACGTGGTACTCCACCATAGACGAGTGATGGTCCTGTAGGAACGCAGAGGGGAAAAAAATCCTGAGAATCACTGTGATCTACACTCAGTTCCACTGACAACTAAATGTGACCCTTTTATTCTACCAAATTAAATGATTCGCATGAAACGAGTCATATGACGTGATTCACCTTCAGGTAAGTGCTGGGGAAGTGCTCCTGCATGAATGTGGTGATGGCGTCCACGTCGCAGGATGATGAGCTCAGGTACATCTTCACCGTGAAGCCGCTGCCGAACCTGCCGGGCCGAAACGGGTCACAGTTAATCTCCAGAGTTACAGCTAGAAGCTAAAGTGGAAAAATAGTAAATAAGAGATACGAAGAGAGAGAGAGAAGAAGTGCAGATCTCTGACCTGTTCTTGATGTGCTGTAAGGAGCCCAAACATCTGAACTGGCCTTCAACCATGATGGCAAGCCGAGTGCACAGAGCCTCACACTCCTCCATGCTGAAACAAACAAATACAACACACGCACGTTTAATAAAAAAATAAACAAACACCTTAATCTCACGGTTTGCTCGTTTTTCATCTTAAACACGTTATTCGGTTGCTACGACGATGCTGATAGATAAACAAAGACTACTGCGTTCTGCAAGATCCCTGACCATCATGCAAGAATCTAATCCTGCCTGTTAATGTGTATGCTGGAGGAGCTGCCATGCGCCTCTTTTTCCTCCTAACGTCCTGGGAAAGCTTCCAGACGAAAATCTGACTGTCTCTGCCAAGAGGTTACATCTGTTTGGAGTTTTAATCCAAAAACAGCTCAGTGACCACAGAATCAACCTCAGACACGGCCATCGCAGTCCGCTGACCGAAACCTCACTGAAAAGCTGTGCATAAACAAAATAGGGGTGCAAAAGTTTGTACACCCTTAAGCCCATTCCAAGAAATTAAATTTATAGCAAGGAGACATTTTAGGTTTCGCAGAATTCCCAAGCAAACTTTAAAAGAAATAAATAATAAATAAAATCACTTGGCTATAATTTCAAAGTTTAGCATCTCTGTTTCTAATTGTGATATAAAATGTGATATAAAAATTCTATAATCACTCTGTAATGCATGCCTTTGCCGTTCAAACTTCTGACCTATTTATTTGGTTTTTTGTTTGCTTTTTGTTTGTTTTCTTGTTTGGGTGGTTGATTTTTTATTTTTTTGACTTTTGTTTGGTTGATTGGTTGCTCAGTTGATTATTTGTTATTCGTTTGGTTGTTTGGTTGCTTAGTTCAGTGGTTTTCAAAGTGGGGGCCTCCAGGGGGCGCCCGGAGGGGCCTCAACAATTTGGTGTGGAAAAAAAAAATTCTCACACTCAAACACACATACAATCAATTCCTATTGTACCGGTAATGTAAAGATGTAAGACAGGGGTCTTCAACGTTTTCCAGGCCAAGGACACCCAAACTGATGGTGAGATGGAGCGGGGACGCCCTAATTATATATATATATATTGTATGAAATTGTGTTATATCAAACTGGTACGAAAACTTTCGCGACCCCCATGCAGTACCTCCGCGGACCCCCTGTTGAAGACCTCCGACGTAAGATGTAATTATTTGTTACGCCACGGCCAGCAGATGGCACTGTGGCACAAACTCTGACTGGTCACGTGACTCGTTGTTTTGGTTTACGTTCGCTTCCTGTTCAACACGGACTGACATAATCGTTGATTTGCCCCAGGTGTCTATGTTTCAGGTTTGATTAGATTTCCTATTTAAAGCCCTTGGTTACTGAGCACGGGGCGCGTTATTGTTTGTGACTGTTTGCTGTTTGGATGTTCGACGTCTGGAAGTTTCTATGTTTCATGCCTCGTATTTTGCTATGACCTTAGCTTCCATGTTTTCTAAGTAGAGACCGTGTTCCATTGTTTACCCGTGTTTTGGTTTATGTTTATATAATAATAAAGTCTGCGATTACTTCCTGCTTCTGACTGAATCGTAACATTATTAATTAAAAAAGGGGGATATATTCAGAAGTCTGTATTTCTAAT
Organism: Noturus placidus; assembly: GCA_022414735.1. Classification (NCBI taxonomy): domain Eukaryota; kingdom Metazoa; phylum Chordata; class Actinopteri; order Siluriformes; family Ictaluridae; genus Noturus; species Noturus placidus. The sequence goes on from JAFFST010045532.1 coordinate 145,628, forward strand.
GTGTTTTAAAGACATCTTGATAAAGGGGGGCCTCAGTCAAATATTAAAGCCATTTGGGGGCGTCGCCCTGGAAAAGTTTGGGAACCCCTGGCTTAGTTGATTGTTTGGCTGTTTGTTTATTGTTTATTTGTAATTGCTGACCTGTTTGTTTGCTTGTTTGTTAGTTAGTATTCCAATTATATAGAGCAGTGGTTTTCAAAGTGGGGGCCTCCGGGGGGCCGCAACAATTTGGTGTGAAAAATAAATTCTCACTCTCACACACACACACAATCAATTCCTCATGTAATGTTAAGATGTGATTATTAATAATAATAAAAAGGGAGAATTATTCAGAAGTCTGTATTTTTAATGTGTTTTAAAGACATCTTGCGAAAGGGTCAAATGTTAATGTGATTTGTGGGGCCTCGCCCGGGAAACATTCGGGAACCCCTGATATAGAGTTTTTCTTAACTCCAAGCTCAGTTTCCAAAGTAACACAAAACCCTTAAGGAACTCTAACGAATAGAAAGAGACGTATAATACATTCTTCAACATGATCGCTGAGAAATTCCTGTGTACGACAGGAACGAACGAAACCCTTATAACGGAGAAAGTTTTACGTACTGTACGAACGCTCGTACCTGTGTGATGTCAGCACCACGGCGCATTTTCCCATCACTTCATCAGAGATGATCTTCCAGAGGTGGCGTTTGGAGCGCGGGTCCATTCCTGAGCTCGGCTCGTCCTGCGTGAGAGAGGGGGCCAAGCACACAATGCAAGTGAGCGTGAGTATGATAAGCGCTTCGGTATCTCACAGCATCAGCGCCACAGTAGACCCGGGGTAGTTATAAGACACAGGAGCTAAATGGCGAAATAAAAGGAGCCGGATGGTGAAACGAGAGAATGGCGAACGGACAGACGGAGAATGTCGAAGCTGTTATTATAAACTGTGAATGTGCGGCGTTTTTAAACAGATTTATAGACCGTAGTCGAGAAGGAGAAGGTGTTTGGGGAGGTGGTTACCAGGAGCAGGATCTGTGGCTGTCCAATCAGAGCCAGGGCTGTAGAGAGTTTACGGCGTGTTCCACAGCTGTAGCGTTCACTGATGATGTGCCTGTAGTAGTTCAGCTCCAGTTTCTTCAGGAGATAGTTCACCACCTGAGACACAAAATACCTCATTATTCGTCAATCTCAAATGATCACAATATCACTTTGATACATAAAACAAACAAAAACTTAGGCGTTACCAAGATTTCATCGGTTTGTTACACTGTTAGACCTAGTAGCATTTTAAATGGAATTAAGTTCTTCTCAATTCCTGAACTTTACATTAATATTGTCCTTTTAAACCCAGTGTATGTTGAATTATTTACATTTACATTTATTGATTTAGCAGACGCTTTTATCCAAAGCGACTTACAAATGAGACACACTCACACACCAATGGTAGCAGAGCTGCATGCAAGGTGCTAGCTTGCCATCGGGGGCAACTTAGGGTTCAGTGTCTTGCCCAAGGACACTTCGGCATGGGATCACCCGGGCCGGGATTCCAACCGCCAACCCTACGATTAGTGGATTAGTGGACAACCCGCTCTACCGACTGAGACACAGCCGCCCAGTATGAAGAAATGAAAAGTGTGCTGCACGACACGAATGCCATTTCATCATTATTGGTTCAATATAAAGAAGATAATCAATGACAGGATGATGGGATTAAAGCAGCGTTACTGTTACCACCCTGAGGTGGATTATTTACCTAGAACAACA